>AWOL01S0175364.1:0-10005 GCA_000715115.1 Nicotiana otophora
CCTGACAGGAACCATTACCTCATTATGAACCAAATAACGATATTTGCTCTTTAATATGCCTCACATAAATTCGATCGCACTGATCCCAGGTCCAAAAAGCTCGCCTCACCCAATACAAGTAGTTCCGGTAAAAGCCACCACAATCACTTCCCAAAATCTCATGTGATGCCACCATGTGTCAACAAGCCACAAACTTGAATGTGGTACATACGGAAAAGAGAACTCTGGAAAGAACTACTCAACTCACGTAGCAATTTAAACAACTGAAAATGTGTTATGAACCTTCCTTAGAACATGAGAAATAAGACACGCAAGAATAGATATGGGGAATTGTACTCAACATCATACTGTTGCGGCGTGCACCCCAGTCCACACATGATACCGTTGCGGTGTGCAACCCGATCCAAACAACATACCCATGGCAGTGTGCCACCCGATCCACACATGACAATAAATAGGGAAGTACCTATCAAGTCAAAATGCTTATACCTACGAAATACCCGAATGTCAACCACAAGCACGTCAAGTGCATAATACCATCAGATAGTGCCATACGCTACAAAACTCAAGCATGACTAAGGTGCAATAAATGACCTGCTTCTCGAAAGTCATCCTGTTCATATAACCCCGCAAACTATATGGGATCTCAATACGAGTGCGAACAATCAAATCGCCTCACAACCCACATGGCACAATAGAGACTACACGGAAGGGCCGACAACAAAAATAACATCCAAGGCCCGAAGACCCCTCCGAAAATAACGTTATGCTGAAATGAACACATCCAGCCTGATATAGAGCCCACATTCACATTTAGATCCATCCATGGACCTCAAGCCGATTCTTATCGTACCGCACTAGGCTAATAACCTTTCAAGGATCCACAATAACACTTTTCCCATGACACAAAAGAACAACTGTCAAATCCGAAACAAACTTCCACTGTCCACAACCAAATGAACCGAGCGCCCTTCAGACATAAATTCTCACATTAGCGATAGTACCACAATTTCCAGACTTGGTTCTAAATCTTTACTCAATCAAGTGACTACATGTCACACTTATACAATCTTCCCGTGGGATACACTCCCACGACCTTCCGTACCAGGTAACAAGTCTGCACGTCCATACCATTGGCCACACTAATGCTGTAAGGCAAATCAGGAATCCGCAATCAGTACGTAAGGCATCTTACACATAACACCGATCTCAGGTGACGCTAAAGACAATGCCAGCTTACTCTAACCATCTGAATCCTTTCCTGCTCATCCGAGCTCTTGACATTCTTGTCGACACCAAACTGTAAACTTGATCCTCAACTCCCAATTCCCATGTCGCTCACTACACCTAGCATACCAATACGTGAGAGTACAAGAGTTCCATCATGACTCCTGATCCACTAATAGACTAAACATGCCATCACATAACAACCTTTTACTTGACTCATTTCAGGAGAACCATTGCAATACACTACTAAATTCCCATAACTGCAGAAAATACAATCCTCAAATAGTGGTCTAAACCACCATAACTCTTCCAGAATCCATCTACACATAACATGCCATAATACTCGAATGCCTCCAAATAAAATCAATTACAGCGGTTGTCAAGCCTCGTACGTACCGCCACCAACCCCATGTATAACTTCACACGCTGAAGGAACTGATCATTTCCACCATCATGCTAATTTAACCATTGCTAACTGACCCAACTTCTTCTAATTTACTATGGACTTGCCTTAGGAATATTAATAGCTCCTTTCAAAACATCATGATCCCAAATTCGCACTCATCCTAAGTGACCTTATTTCATGAGACCACATTGTCTCCAAAACCCACGAACCATCTCATACCCTCCTTATGCGCATATTCGCATCTTCAACTGGTACACCTATTCTGAAAATCCCTCTATGAATCCGTAGTTAGTTTCTTCCATTCCTCCAATGCTACACCACAACTCGACGATAACGTAGAACACTCCAAGCCCCTTTTATAATCTGCTGCAAAAGCTCGATACCTAACCATACTACGAATTCGAAATTCTTAGGCACCACACTTAAATTTTATAATCTGCTGAATCCACTAAGACCGTTGTTGAGAGTCACTCACTCTGACTTGTTTCCAACTAAGATCAAACTCCAAGGTCCTACTAGCACATGGACACCTTCTTAAAGAAGCATCAGACTGACTCACTTTCCTTGTACATCACATCTACGCAAATTATATACTCTGAGTCTTCCCAAAGCCTGAACATGAATCGATAACGCCAAATATAGCACATATTCCCCAAATCCTTTGCTCAAATTACCACTGATGTTTTCTTTCCTTAGTTGTAATAACCCACCAATACATTGATAACCAGCAAACTCATAAGTAGACAACCACGCAATCAAATTGTAGACGGTGGGGCTCTCCCACTTAGTTTGAAGCTACCATTGCATAACCCTAGAACCTACCAAGATTCCTTCTTCTTCACTGACATGACCTTGCGCAATCGACCCACCAAATTCCTCGAAATTTTCCTGTTAACCATTTCATGAGCACTCCAAATTACTATCCATATTCATAGGTTCGACCTTTTACCGGATAGCCTGTAAAATTCTTCGTAGAAGCTTCATCAACACCACACAACCATTAACCTCATCACAGGAGATAAATCGCCTATGGAAATTTCCACGCCGACACCTTCCAACGACGCTGTGCTAAGTACAATTTCTACGAAATCAATAAACCATCCTAAGCCCGTGCTCATTCACCAGTTGTACAAGTCCGTTCACTCCCCATTGACATCAACTACAGGTGCAACAATACATTCCAACTCGAAGTCATGTTGCATTCTTCTTCATATCAAGAAACTCCTTTTTGTCATATCTAATCTTCCTTAGTATAGTAGTCAATATTTCAGCTTAAGTCCGTAGACCTAGTCACTGTTCATCATGAATCCCAAATCACTCCAAACTTTCCTCAAGGTATGTAGCTATCCTACCACAGAACCCATATGCTACCTTGCCACTCTCCCACTTTGTTCAAACCCTCTCCTTTAAGCAACTACTCGACTTCTGTTTCTCACACTTGGCCTTCTAGAAACTTAACCACCGCAAGACGCCTCCCACGTGTCCTTCCTCATCCTTCGCTGCCCAGTCCTGAACCACCGCTTTCCGAAGATCGCTACTAACATTCAAACCTTTCCAAATATCATCCTTCTCGAACCATCACACTAGGAACACCGCTTCAATCCTGAACCACTACACACCGCGATCTCTGATAGCCACTTCCCCGACATCATTTCACAATACCCTGCCCCAAAGGCGAATTGAAGAAGACCATAACATCGGTGAACTTAACATATTCCATTAAGAACGACGTCACCACATCACAGATGAAAATTTCACCATGCTCGAAAATAGTAAGTCTCGCTACCACATCGACCCAAACCTGAGCATTTGTAGTCCGATTGCCTGTCCTCTACCGGAAATGAAATACTGAATCTCTGAATCGTGCACTGAGTAAAACCTCCTTTCAAGTCATTCACTGCCTCGACGCATATACAAGCATCCTACCATTACACGAACACTGTGCGATAGCAATACACGAATCGTCATAACAATCAATGCCAAATCTCAAACCTTAGGTAATACTGATACTGAGCTGAAATGACAGAGCGGCCCTCCGCAAGGCGACGACAATAGCCCAATCAAATATGTAGGGAAAAACATCCTGCACCACATCTGTAGTACCATTAAACTTCCCTGATTCCCAAATTTATAACAAGCGCTTCACGTCGCATAAGATTAAATAGGAAGGAAATGAAGGCATAAGCCTCAATGGAATCGAATCGCACGATGCGAGATGAATAAAGGCAGTTTTTCTAACACCCTATAACCTCTCGAAGATAAGTATAGATATCTCCGTACCGATCTGCAAGACTCTATTTGGCCTGCTCATAACTTATGAGACCTATGTGAACCTAGTGCTCTGATACCATGTTGTCACGATCCAAACTCACCTATAGGTCGTGATGGTGCCCAACATCCCAGCTAGGCAAGCCAACTAATGATTTAAACATATATTTATTTCTTTAAAAATTATCTGAGTAATCAAACTCTTCGAAATTTCAAAAATTAAGAAAGATATGAGAAAATAAGATAAATTAAAACCCAAATAAAATAATTAAATCCACAAATTTTACTAGTGTGTGCCAAGACTTAGTGTCACATGTGTATGAGCATCTAGTAGATTATACAAAATTCTAAATACTGTCTGAAATAAAATAGACAGAATACAAATACAAGAAGAGGCATTGGTTGCTGCAAAACGGCTCAAAAATGCAGCTCACCACTAAGCCTCTGGATAACGTGGGTGCGCGCCGATAGGTCCTCCGATAGTACCTCTCTTAGGTCCTGCACAAAAATTGCAGCAAGCGTAGCATGTGTACGTAAACAACGTGTACCTAGTAAGTATCAAGCCTAATCTCGAAGAAGTGGTGACGAGAGGTCGACTTTGACACTCACTATGGGTCAATAATATTAATATAAAATATATTGAATTAAACATGATTTTTCACTATTAAGTTTTGAAATGCTCCCGCGTTGTCCAAAACCCAATACAAACATACGCCTAAGTCCAAAATCATCATACGAACCTATTGGAACCGTCAAATCCTGATTATGGGGTCATTTTCTAAAACTGTTGACCGAAGTCAAACTTGGGATTTTAAAGCCAAACTAAGGAACCAAGTGTTCCGATTTCAACCTGAATACTTCCAAATACCGAACCAACCATCGCCGCAAGTCATAAATTAGTAAAAGCACATACACGGAGTCTTATTTAGGGGAAGGGGATTCTAACAGTCAAAACGACTGGTTGGGTCGTTACATTAGGGGTGGGCACTCAACCCTTTTTTGTTTGCTTTGACGATGGACGTACTGACGCACCACATCCAAGGGGAGGTGCCGTGGTGCATGCTATTTGCAGATGATATTGTATTGATTGATAAGATGCGAGACGGTGTCAATGCACAATTAGAGGTATGGAGGTAGACCCTGGAATCTAAAGGTTTCAAGTTGAGTAGGACCAAGAAAGAATACTTGGAGTGTAGGTTCAGTGGCGAGACTCATGGAGGGGAAGGGGAGGTGAGGCTGGACTCGAAGGTCATCCATAAGAGAGGAAGTTTTAAGTACCTTAGGTCTATTATTTAGGGGGATGTGGAGATTGATGAAGATGTCACACATCGTATTGGGACGGGATGGGTGAAATGGGTTATTTGCGACAAGGTGGGTGTGGCCCCTATTGAGGACAAGATGCGGGAAGCGCGACTTAGGTGGTTTGGTCATGTGAGAGGAGGAGCACAGATGCCCCGGCGAGGAGGTGTGAGAGGTTGACATTGGAGGGCCTACAGAGAGGTAGATGTAGGCCAAAGAAGAGGTGGGGAGAGGTGATTAGTCAAGACATAGAGCAACATCAGTTGACCGAGGACATGACCCTTGATAGGAATGTATGGAGGTCGAGGATTAGGATAGTAGAGTAGGTAGTCTACAGTGTTCATAACAGTAGTATTGGCACACAGTCTCGCTTTCTGTTGGTAGTAGGTTTTTATGACTAACCGTTGTTCTATTCATTGTTGATCACCTTACTATCTTTTTGTTTTTATTAGACTTTTATATAGATTTTTGGTACTGTCCCTTCTTGTCTATATTTTCATTAATATGGTGCTTATGTTTGCCTGAGCCAAGGGTCTATTGGAAACAACCTCTCTATCCTCACAAGGTAGGGGTAAGGTCTGTGTACACACTACCCTCCCCAGACCCCACAGTGTGGGATAATGCTGGGTATGTTGTTGTTTTTGTTGTTGTTGACAATGATCATAACAACCTCCCAAGATTTGGTAATACAGAGTCACGAACTCTAGCTGAATACATGGAATGATCTCAAGGATCAAAATAAAATATTTATCAAATAACAACTGACAATACTATATAAGGAAAGGACTCCAAGGGACTGCGATGACCAAGCGACTCTATCTTGAATCCTCACGATCAACAAGATGACTCTGCCCGAGTCTGATATCTCCAATACCTGGCTCTGCACAAAAATATGTAGAAGTGTAGTATGAGTACACCACAGTCGGTACCCAGTAAGTATCAAGACTAACCTTAGTGGAGTAGTGACGAGGTACATTCAAGGCACTCACTAGACAAAGTAACCTGTGTAGTATAGAAATATAAAACTAATAATGGAAAGCAGAAATCAGTAAATGGCAACAAAATCAACATGTGATATAAATAGTAAAACAATAAGAACACTATAAAAATACCATTAAAACCAAATAAGGAGCACAAAGGACAACCAATTAATCAAGTCGTTCTAATACAATATTCACAATGAAATCACTTTGTGATACCTTATTTCATAGTCACAAGTAACGAGTCTCAACCCACCATCATATACTCACGGCACGGCGTGCCCGCATCTCGAATCACAAATGCACGAACAACATACGTGCCAATATCTCAATCCGCTTGACATGATCACATGTTCATATTCACAATCCGCCCGGCGTGGTCGCAGACTCACAATCACAATCCGTCCGGTATGGTCACAAACTCACAATCATAATGCGCCCGACATGGTCACATGCTCGCAATCACAATCCGCCAGGCATGGTCACATGCTCACAATCACAATCTGTCCGTTATGGTCACAGGCTCAATAGCAACATAAAGATGGATAATACAAGAACACATGGGCATGATTGATAAATGTCAAGTTTCATACTCCTGAGCTAGTATAAGTGGCATGCTACGATGTATGCTTGTGCGAGTGTACTACTGCAGCCCTAGTCAACAAGTAATATCAAGCACATCGAGTAGCTCATCGAAACAACAAAACAAGTCACGTAAGGTGTATCACATACATAAAGGAAAGCATATGATCACATGAAAATCACCAACATAATGTCCCCAAGCCATCACACATCATCGTCACCCTTATCTCTCTGACAGCCACCCGTATCACTCCGCTCTGACAATATCGTTAGCCACCCTTATCTCTCTGATAGCCACCTGTATCACTCCGCATAATAGCCACCTATATCACTCCATTCTTATAATAACACAATAGCCACCCTTATCACTTCGTACATTCAACAACAGCGAGATGCCACCCTTATGCCCCGCATAACAACGGTGAAATGCCACCCTTATACTCTGCATAACAACAATCAAATCACATATCAATTCACAAATTCTAACATCACAACAACACGACGTATCAACTCATAACACAAGTTCCCATAGGCCACAACCTTTCCAAAAATCCAACAATATCAATATTTTCACAACAAAATAGCCCACGGCTGAAACACAATGTTTATAAAATCTCAATAACAACAAAATGAGCGGGAAAGTAACTCACAAGGAACAACACCCATTTTAAACACAACTTCAATTTAAAATAGATTAATGACTTTCGATAATCTCAATTTCATTTAATTGTTTAAGGATACACTCAATAGTGAAAGTATCTCCATGAAATGGCAAAATCTGGGTTCTAGTGTATGAATTAGGCTAACAATGAAAGAGAGATGGCACGAACTAGTACTACGTCTAAATGCATGAGAATAACCCATCAACAAAAGGATATCATGTACAACAATTTCAACTAAGAGTAACTCAACAATAAAAGAGATCACATAACGATATAAGTGGTAACAACTTCAAATATAGCATATAAGAGCTAACTCAACAAGTAAAAGATGTGACATGTAACGACAACTTCAAATAAAGCATGTGATAGTAGACATGGCGAATAAAAGATATAACATGTGCTAACAATTCCAAATAAATACATGAAAAGAAGCTTAAGAGTCTAAACCGATCAATTTCCACAAATAAGCTCGAGTATATACTTGTCACCTCGCGTACACGGCTTTCACATCACACAATTAGCACAAACGACAAAAATCCTAAGGGGTAGTTCCCCCCACACAAAGTTAGGCAAGATACTTACCTCAAATAAGCTAAACTGATACTCTCAAATGACCTTCTCGTATGAAACAACCTCCAGACGGCTCAAATCTAGCCAAAATAACTTAATATCATAAATAAAAACCATAGAAAACAACTCCGGATAATAAAGCTTCGATATTTAATGAAAACTAAAAAGTCAACCCCGAGCTCGTACCTCAGAACCCGATAAAACCCATGAATTTAAATAATCCATTCAATTACGAGTCCAACTATACTAATTTCATCCAATTATGACTCTGCATCGAAGTTCAAAACTCAATTATTATCTTTAGAAACATTTTTGATAAAACCGCCAAATTCTCCAATCAAAATGTGGATTAATTCAAAAATGAACTTCTGTAATAATTTTAAAATGAAAAAATTATAGTTAGATACTAACCCCCATGAAAAGACGATAAGAACACCGCGCAAATCACCCCAGTCGGAGCTCTAGAACTCAAGATATGCTCAAAACACCAAAAGAACGCGGTTTGATTTTTTTACACACAGGGATTTTCGTTTTTTGCGACAAAAAATCCACACATGCGCATTTCCAACTGTCATTTCGTGTTTGTTCACCATTTCTCGCCCCTGCAAAGCACTAGCACCACCTCTCTTCTCCGACACTAAAATGAGCATAACTCCCTCATACGATGCCCAAATTCGATGGTTCCTTTTGCTATGGTTGCGTAATTATGATACCGATCTAATGCTTCAATCAAAATAGAAATTAGAGCTCATTTTCTTAATATGGTATCATTTATGCTGGAAGAAATGAAATCGAAATAGAAAAAAATGAGCGCAACACAACATAACACAAACCTATCCGAAACTCACCCGAGTCCCTCGGGATCCCATCCAAACATACCAATAAGTCCAAAAACATAAAGTGAACCTGTGCTGAATCATATCAAACAACATCAAAACTACGAATCGCATCACAAATCGAACTTAAATAACTTATGAACTTTCAACTTCTACAACCTGTGTTGAATCATATCAAATCAACTCGGAATGAAGTTAAATTTTGCATGCAAGTTCTGAATGACACAACGGAGCTATACCAACTCCCTAAATTGAAATCTATACCCGATATCAATAAAGTCAACTCCCAGTCAAACCTCTCAACCTTCCAAATCTTTAACTTTTGAATTTTCGCCAAAATATATCAAATCAACCTACGGATCTCCGAATCCAAATTCGGACATATGCCTAAGTGCAAAATCACCATATGAAATTATTGGAATCATCAAAACAACATTCCGGAGTTGTCTTTACAAAAGTCAAACTCCGATTAATTCTTTTCACTTAAACTTCTAAAACAAGAATTGTTCTTCTAAATCAATCCCGAATCATCCGAAAAACTGAACTCGACCACACACGCAAGTAATAATACATAACACGAAACTACTCGAGACCCACATGCTTACACTATGGCATGTTATCTATACAAGTCCAGGAGTATGAGAATCCTATTTCATTATCATATACAAGTGTACTTGTTTAGTTACTCCTGTATGATATGCTGAGACTGGAGACTTGTGACCATGTCAGGCGATTCATATTATTGGCATGTGAGTTTTCCGTGCCATGTGTGGGAATTTTATTTTTATGATAATTTATCTGATTCATTAATTTGCTTCCTCAACAATTGTGTGCATGCGCCTACGGTTATCTTCTTCACGAAATTTGAGGAGTTGGTTGTAACATTGTGGTTGTGATGGTGCTTGTTGAATTTACAATAGGTTTTCTTCCTTGAGACATCTCCCATATTTGGGTGCACTAATTGCGTAGTTGTGACTGGAGTTATATTGGTGTGGCGTGTCTGTGGGATAGTTGTATTTAATAATATAAGGTCATTGGACCTAGAATGAGTACTATCATGTTTGATTACAGTATATTCGGAAGGATAATATTGAAAGTCGACTTAGAAAGTAATTATGGTTCTAGTTGGGACGAGAGAGCTCCATGACTTGTTGATCTGATAAGGGGTCATGAGA
>AWOL01S0175370.1:0-10617 GCA_000715115.1 Nicotiana otophora
AGCCTCCAGAGGAAGTGATTTTTGGCTGCAAAATTTAAACAACTAGGCCGCTGAACAAATCTGTGTTAGTGTTATCAATAAAAATCTGATTAAAATGTAACTACTATGTTATTACATGTCGATTATAGTGATAATATAAGAAAACTCAGCCTGTTGATTTGCACAACACAAATCCTTAAGGGTCATTTCGTTTAGTTTTGGGATATTTCATGGGATTATTGTATACGGGTAAAATCGAGCTCAATGTTCGATCGAGCATCTGAAATGGTAGGCCAGAGTCGACACATCTGTAATTGGGTAAAAATCAAAGTTCAAAGTTTTGATATGACTTCCAGCATGGTCAGCAAAGATCAGAATATGATATTTGAGATCGGACCCAAAGCATTGTCAAAACTAGCCATCGAGACCATCATATTTACCCTTGAATCTACCGAAAGGCATAACCGATCTTGTTTCTAACGGTCTCGAAGAAAGCCTTGCCAACTCATCCGGCAAGGCTCCGTAATTCTTGCCATTAACTAATTATTATGGCAGAAATCACGGAACAAGTCAAAAAGGGAACCAACGGTCACCAAAATCAAGCACCTTTGCCTTTTATAGTACAATAAAATAATACCCTAAAAGGTATGTCTCCCTCAATATATAAAGGGGACTTGGCAATTTATTAGAGACATTGTAACATATACTAATAAGCAATACATTCTCTAAATTCTTGCTCTTTGATATTTTTTGTGTCAATAAAAATATATTCAACTCAAGGGTGGCTTGCGTCCTTACGTTGAAATCATCCAACTCACGTGGTTTGCATTTAATTTATCGTTATTTATTTCAATTGCAATCTAATTTATCGCTTTGTATCAAGTTAATCCGCATATCCTTAAAACCACTAACAAATTCAATGGTTATCCGATTTTGAGGGCAAACAGTTTGGCGCCCACCATGGGGCTAAGGATAATAGTAGTTATTTGATATAAATCTCCATAACACACACTACTTTACGATTGCTCTTCGAAGTGCCTTTGATTTCAGGCTAAAAATGTCAAACCCTCATTAGCACCCCTACATATCGATAACAAGTCCGATCATCAGGGTGAGAATAACAACATGACGCCCAGTAATGTTGGGCCACCCGTTGGTCCTGCTGGGATTCCGACCGCAGATTCGATTGACATTAATTCACATATGGATATCGACGCAAACCTCCCTACCAACCCCAAAAATAGCATCCGTGGTGGGGCCCGATCGACAGTTTGAAACACACAAAACAATCAAGAAGACAGAATTAGTCTACGGATGATCTTTAAAATTTTGCAAGCTCAACAAGTGGCGATAGCTCAGTTGCAGAGCCAAAGCCAGGCACCGAGCAGGGTTGAACGCGATCCGTCCCGTGAAGTCACCCGCAGAAATGAATGGGTCGTAGTAAGGTCAAATGAACAAGAATCAGGTACTAACCCCGAGATTATAAAGATGCTCGAGGAGCTGACAAAACGGATAGAATCAGGGAAAAAGAAAATCGAAACGACTAACAAAAAGGTGAAAACCTACAATTCTAGGGTAGATCAAATCTTAGGAGCACCTCCGATACTGAAAGGACTGGATTCCAGGAAGTTCGTGTAGAAATCGTTTCCTCCGAGCGCGGCTCCGAAGCCAATCCTCAAGAAATTCCGTATGCCCGAAATACCTAAGTATAACGGAACGACCGATCCAAATGAACATGTAACCTCTTACACATGCGCCATCAAAGGGAACGACTTGGAAGACTACGAGATCGAGTATGTTCTGCTAAAAATATTTGGGGAGACCCTGTCAAAGGGAGCTATGATATGGTATCACAACTTACCTTCTAATTCTATTGACTCATTTTCTATGCTTGCAGACTCCTTAGTAAAAGCACATGCTGGTGCCATCAAGGTCAAAACCAGGATATCAGAGATTTTCAAAGTTAAACATAAGGATAACGAGATGCTCAGGGAATTCGTGTCCCATTTTCAAATCGAACGAATGGATCTGCCGCCAGTCGCCGAAGATTGGGTTGTTCAAGCTTCACTTAAGGACTCAATATTCGGAGCTCAGTGGCTTCACAACAACTGAAGCAGAATCTGATAGAATACCCTGCCATTACCTGGGCCGATGTACATAACCGGTACCAATCGAAAATCAGAGTCGAAGATGACCAACTTGGGACCCCTTCGGAGTCTGTTTATCCCGTCATAATCTTCGACATAGTCAAGAGAGACATCGATTGTGAACTAAGATCAAACAGGGATCGATATCTGCCATATAATGGAGATCGGAGGAGCAGTGGGTCCGAACGGAACTCCATAAGAAACGAAAGGAGAAATGACCAAGGTCGAAGCAATCGGGGGCTCATGACCAACAATAGTTTCGACGGGTCCATCAGGCCTAAAGAAGCGTCGAGGCTATCAGAATACAACTTTAATGTCGATGTTGCTACCATCATATCAACTATCGGGTGCATCAATGATACCAAATGGCCTCGACCTTTACAATCCGATCCAGCTCAAAGGGACCTTAACCAGATGTGCAAATATCATGGCACTCACGGTCATAGAACAGAAGATTGTCGATAGCTGAGAGAAGAAGTAGCCCATTTATTCAACAATGGGCACCTTCGTGAATTCTTGAGTGACTGAGCCAAGAACCACTTTAGGAACATGGATTCTAACAAACAGACAGAACAAGAGGATACCGAACCTCAACACATCATAAATATGATCATCGGTGGAATCGATATCCCATAGGGGCTGATGTTGAAACATACCAAAGTATCCATCACTAGGGAGAAACGAACTCGAGACTACATACTAGAAGGAATTTTTTCTTTCAGGGATGAGGATATGGAAGGGATCGTACAGCCTCACAATGATGCATTGGTAATATCTGTACTCGTAAATAAAACTCGAATTAAATATGTGTTGATTGATCTAGGTAGCTCGGCCAACATCATTCGGTCGAGGATCGTAGAGCAGCTCTGTCATGACCCAATTCAAGATCATGACCGGCACTTAGGAGCAAGTGCCCCCAAGTAAGCCTCATCGGTATTTTACAGAAAATCGAATAAAGTTTTCCCTGTTTCTAGACTATCCCAAAAATTTCCATGTCTCAAATCAACAATCAAACATCCTAATATCAATTTAAACAGCAATGACTTTATCAATTAACTAAAACAAATATCTACCATTAGTAGTCCACCCACTAACAACTAGACTTTATCTCCAACTTTGATAAGAATTAGTGATACTCAACATAAGTCTATAATAACAAAAGAATACTCAAGACACTAAAAGAATGACTATGGAGCGACTCTAAGGGTTCAAAGAAAATACCATAACAATAAATAAAATCTCCGCCCACGCGAACAAGTGCAAGGCTCACCAAGAATTATCAACCTGTGCGCTCTAATTAACGAAATCCTCACCCGCGTCAATTGCTGTCTATGTAAAAAAATTAGCAGGGAATGAGTCACTAGCTCAGTGAGTAATAACACTTAACCACAACTGTTTTTATTGGGGACAAGTCAGAAAACATGCTAGTATATATATTAAATAGAAAATATCATAAGAATGCCCTTTCAGAACAATAAACAATAATCAGTCTCATCATATTTTTCATGTAATATAAGTCAATTGACAATTCGGTAATAAGCTCGGTAAATATTGTGTAATATCAATATTCATGTTTGGGAGGTTTCAATGAACGGATCATGTAATTGGTATACTTGTGGACTTTTTCGCAAGAAGTCAAATATAACGGTAGTCCCTACTCGAGGAAAATCAGTAACAGTATGCTAGTTCTACCTTGTGAGGGCTGTAACGGTAATCGGTAATTACAAGGTGTACCGGGTCTAAAGAACCCGCCGTTAGCTACGAGATCCTTCAAAGTCTACTCCCATTTATACTTGTCTCTGTAATTCATATACACTCATAAGAAAATATTTTAAGACAATATAGGGCATTTCGGTTCTTATCAAATCATGTAATTTCATTTCGATAACCGTAACTTCAAGTAACGGTAAAACATATCTAGTGACAACAGGAATATTTAAAACAACAGTAATCATCTCAAATAACTATTTCGGCATCATATCGAGTAAAAGACTTGTCCCACATGAAACTCAAAATAATCGGTAACATATTCATATTAAAAATCATATGTAAATCATGCAAGTTATGAAAACACAAATTGCGGTAAGATTACTACTCACAGTACTTGTGCCGAAATACCAAATGCTTTACCTCGAAAGATTCGTACAAATTCCTCCAATCAATCTATAATTACATAATATCGATCTCATGTTAATTTTCTTGTTTATGCTAATTCATAGCGAATTTAGAATACCCAACCCTTGAGGTTTCATAGTTGAGTCTTAATTTGCCGAATTGTATTTAACCACATATGAGTAATTACTAATCTATCAACTCCAACCTATTCATATATTTTATTAATCCAATTTCATAAAGTTCTATTGATTCTTTATGAAGAAAATTCTCAATTGTGTGAATGAACTAGTGTAATTTCTATTACTCTGTAGAATCTTCCAATCATGAGAATCGAAATTAAAATCTACCAGAAGAAGAAGCTCAAGTAATACCCGTAAGACACAATTAGTGCTTAAGATTCCTCAACAGTTACAGCTATGATTCTAACGCACTGCATCAACTTCTTCCTCCTTCTTTTATCTTTTCTTTCTTTCCTTCTCTGCTCGTTTTTTGGTTTTTCGTTACTCTGAAGCTTTTGCTTCGTTCCCCTTCCCCTAACCCTTTTCAATTGGCAGATATGTTCTAATGGGATTTGGCTATTTTCTTTCAATTCCTTATCCTTTTTTCCTTTTTTTGTTTTGTTTTGTTTTGTTTTGTTTTGTTTTGTTTTATTAGTTAGTTCTTTTATTATTTTTTTCTTTGGACTTAAATTATTTACTAAATATCCCATATGTCCTCATTTAAAATATTGGGGTATTACACCCTCCCCATCTTATGAAATTCGGTCCCCGAATTTAACTCAAATACGTACCTGCAGACTGAAATAAATAAGGATACTTGACTCGCATAGCATCTTTCACTTCCCATGTAGCTTTTTTAACTGTATGGTTTCTCCATATGACTTTCACGAACATAATTTTCTTTGACCGTAGCTTTCTTACTTGTCTATCAACAATTGCCATCGGCTCCTCCTCGTAAGACAACTTCTCATCAAGCGGTATAGTCGGTGGTTCAAGCACATGAGAGGATCCCGATATACTTTTTCTAAGCATAGAGACATGAAATACTGGATGAATAAAAGACAACTCAGGAGGAAGTGCCAAACGATAAGCCACAGCTCCCACTCGGTCTAGTATCTCATACGGTACTATAAATCTAGGGCTCAACTTGCCTCTTTTCCCAAATCGAATCACACCCTTCATAGGAGAGACTCGTAGGAATACTTTGTCTCCAGTTGCGAACGCTAAGTCTCTTATTCTCTTATCCGCATAAGATTTTGTCTGCTTTGAGCTGTAAGCAATCTCTGTCTGATCAACTGGTCCTTGTCTATAGCTTCTTGTACTAAGTCGGGTCCCAATAAGTTAGTCTCAACAGCTTCAAACCATCCGATAGGAGAACGACATCTTCTACCATGCAGTGCTTCGTACTGTGCCATTTGAATATTAGACTGGAAGCTATTTGTCACAACCCTAAATGCACTAGTCGTGATGGCACCTAACCAAACCCGCTAGGTAAGACAATTAACCACTAACCAGTTCCAATAACAATTAATAAAGCGATTAAGTAAAGAAATATCTGAATCTTATAAATTCCCCAAGGATTGGTAGTATAAATCATGAGTTTCTAAGAATATAATTTACAAAGCTGAAATAAAATAAATACATCGTCTGTTTGAAAAGTACATAAACAGAGTTTTATAGATCTAAAGCTACCACGAACAAGGGGAAGCTACAATCGGTACGTAGGTACATCTTCAATCTGCTCCTATCGAACACAGCAACATCCGCAACAAGCATCCACACGCAAGGTGCAGAAGTGTAGTATGAGTACAACCGACCCCATGTACTCAGTAAGTAACAAACCTAACCATAGGTTGAAAGTAGTGATGAGCTAACACAAGGTCGGGTCCAATACCAATGTTCCACAACAGTTCATAACAGCATAGTACAAGTACAAAACGAGTATCTCAAAAATAAAAGGCTCAGTTCGTTCACAGTTCTAGAAGAAAAAGAAAAAAAATAGGCATTTCTTTTCAAGTATCTTAGTGAAAACCCAAATCTTTTACCGAAAAAGCCAAAATACGAGTAAGTTTGAAAACTGTGATTTTTCCCAAAATTCCTTCAACAATAAATAAGATGTTCCATATTTCCTTTCAGATAACAAGTGTAGGATGCCTCTCTATGCCCATATGTAAAAATGTATGAGAAGTCATAAATGGCGTGATACTATACAACATGAGAAAAAATGCATCTTTATGCCTGTATGTCAAGTGTGCATGCCAAATGCGATGCAAATCAGTGATAAAGATCATATGCATACTCTTAGAGTATCAATTCACTCCGTCCTCCCAGTCACTCAGCACTCAGTACTCAGCACTTGCACTCATTAGGTACCTGCGCTCACTGGGGGTGTGCAGACTCCGGAGGGGCTCCTACAGCCCAAGCGCTATAATCTGCACGGATATCTCACGTGCCATAATATCAATATCTGGAATCGCATGGACAACTCACGTGCTATATAGTAAGCCAATCTGACATGTTGTGTCGTGCAGCCCGATCCCATAATCATCCTCACAACTAGGCCCTCGGCTTCACTCAGTCATCAATCTCTCCAGCCTCTCGGGCTCACAATGTCATGATACTATCCTGAAAATGATGATATGATGCATCAATAAATAACAACAGAGACTGAGATATGATATACATGTGAATGCGTATGACTGAGTATGTAATGCAATGAAAGCAGATTACTCAACAACAGAAATGATCTCAGTGGATCCCAACTGGATAAGCATGTAGCATAGACATAGTTTTTAACATAATCACAGCTCGATAACTCTAGTACGTAGAGATTTTATGATTTCAGACAAGTTCAGGTAACTACACACTACCAAATAAATAACGAAAATCACAGTTCACACGGTGCATGCCCACACGCCTGTCACCTAACATGTGTGTCACCTCAAAATCAAACACATAACATATATATTCAGGGTTCATACCCTCAGCTCCAAGATTAGAAGAGTTACTTACCTCGAACAAGCTATTACCAATGCTGAGCAAGCCAAATGATGATCCAAAGATGCCATCACACGCGTAGCGACCTCCTAACGACTCAAAACTAACCAAAAGCAACTCAAATACATCAAATACGGCCCAAGGAAACAATTCCAAATGATAATAATCGAATCCTCAATCAAAGCCCAAAACGGTCAAAACTCACACTCGGGCCCGCACCTCGGAACCCAACCAAACTCACAAAATCCGACAGCCCATTCAATTATGCGTCCAACCATACTTGTTCCACTCAAATCCAACTCCAAATCGGTGTTCAAAACTCAAAAATTCCTATTTTGAAACTTTAGGCCAAAACCCCCAATTTTACTCTTTACATTCATCAACCAATTGCTAAAAACGAAGATGGATTCATGAAATGTAATCAAAACCGAGTAGAGAATACTTATTTCAATCCTTATGATGAAATTTGCTCCAAATATCGCTCCATTCCAAAGTCCATAGCTCAATATGTGATACAAATGACCAGCTCGAACTTATAACATTCTGCCCAGCGATTCCGCATTTGCGGACAAATCACCTCATCTGCGACCACCGCTTATGCAGTAAAAACTTTGCTTCTGTGAAAATAGCCTTGCCCAGCAACCCCGCACCTGCGGATATCAAATTCTGCTTCTGCGAAGATTTTCACACCTGCGTTTCCAATCTCGCATCTGCGCGCACACAAGTGTGCTACAAAAATCCGCTTCTGCGGTCTTCCTCACCCAGCCTCTTCTCGCTTCTGCGACTCCACTAACGCTTCTGCGACCATCGCACCTGCGCAATACCAGTCGCAGGTGCGGAACACTAGAACCAGCAGCTTAGCAAAAATCCAAAATGCAATGAAATGATCCGAACCTCGTCCGAAACTTACCCGAGCCACTCGGGACACCATCCAAATATATCAACAAGCATAATAACATAACACGAACCTACTCGAGGCCTCAAATCACACATAACAACATCAAAATGACGAATCACACCTTAACTCAAAATCAATGAACTTTGAAACTTCAAATTTTCACAACCAATACTGAGACCTATCAAATCACGTCTGATTGACCTCAAATTTTGCACACAAGTCACATTCGACATTACGGACCTGCTCCAACTTTCAGAATCGGAATCCGACCCCGATATCAAAAAGTTCACTCCCGGTAAAACTTTCCAAAATTTCCACTTTCGCCATTTCGAGCCAAACTCAACCACGGACCTCTAAATCACAATCCGGACGCGCTCCTAAGTCCAAAATCACCCAACGGAACCATAAAAATTCAAATCCGAGGTCAAATGCTAAAAAGTCAAACTTGGTCAACTCTTTCAAATTTAAAGCTCCCTAGTTGAGAATCATTCTTCCAAATCAGTCCCGAATAACCTGAAAACCAAAACCGACGATTCACACAAATCAAAATACATTATACGGAGCTACTCGCGCCCATAAACTGCCGAGCGAAGTGCAAATGCTCAAAATGACCGGTTGGGTCGTTACATTCTCCCCCACTTAAACATACGTTCATCCTTGAACGTGTGGAGAGTTGTTCTCAAAGCCATTAAACTGCCGTATAACCTTGCCATGCACATACCCGGGGGTGATCCCACGTCACCCTATCCCATAAAGGTCCGATAACGCAACATAACTGATATTTCTCAATTCAACCTAGCCCACAAGCCTTAGAATATAACTTCTAAAATCCGGAATTTATTATAAGATCTGAATCTCACAACCTACACCTTGTATAAGTCTGAACAAGTTGTACCAAGCCGCAACCATAACCAAAGATACAACCACATGATATAACACATAACACAGATACTCGAAGCAATGATTTCTAATTACAGTAGCTGCTCAAAATAACCCAATGCGGGTAATAAACCTCATATCAAACAAGACTCTATTCTGAAACCTTCGTACACTACCGAGGATGAAAGAAACACGCAAAAACTCATAACCATTCATCAGATCAACCAATCATGGAACTCCCTCTCCTTCGACAAGAACTATAGCAAACTTCTAAGCCGACGTTCGATATTATCCTTCCAACCATGCTGTAATCTATTCCTATAGTATCCATTCTAGGTCCAATGACCTCATCTCATCCAACACGACCACTCTAGTAACATGATACATCAATACAATCTAAAGCCATAACCTGTGCAATCCGTGCACTAATAAGCAACATTCCAAATATACTCAATCATGGAAAAAAATGACTCAGGCGAGAGAACTGTCCCGCAAGCTCAACAAGTACCACCACAATGCAATGCTAAGAACCTATCACACACCGTAGAACCAAAACACACGAATCTAACACGAAGGATTATGTCTCAATATAACTCTGCCGCAATGTGCGACCCCATCCAAACACTGGCCCATATGAGACACCTCGAGCCACCATGCTCAAAATCAATACCCACGTACAATTCGACATCAAGTACCCAAAGTGCATTACCATAACCATGGAGAAGTAGATGACACAATGCCACACAAAAACCGAAAGAACATAACTAATATATCCTCAATCATGCAATACCCAACTACTTATCTCGCTCAAATTTCGCTATAAAGCCCCAAATAGAACCGCACCAGGCATGCTTATAGCCAATGAATCACAACTCCTCGTTGCATAGAAGAGTAACTCATAGATCCTTTCATAACATGAATAAGCTCAACAACAACCGAATGGCACATCCCTCAACAATAGCAGTATGAAACCAACCAATCCAGTTCGGTGTAGAATACACATCCTAGTTGGGCCTACCAATGGACCCCCAAATCAACTCTGGTCACCTACCAATAGATAAATAACCCTCCAAAGGTCCACAATGACTGAATCATATCACATACTATCATCTGGCTAGCTTTGGCCACGACCTCACAGTCCGCAACCATGAAATAATTTATTCCTGAGAACTCCCAGTCTCCAATTCCATAGGACACACGAATCACCATATTTGATCCCAACTCCACCGCCCGAATGTCTAACACATCTCTCATACATGATCATCCCACAAGGAATACCTATAAAATTCTTCCGTGCAGCATGGCAAAATTTGAATCAGCAGTCGATCAACCAGGAGAGTGCCACAACACCAATGAAGTATCTGTAAATCAAAACACAGTGCACCTCCTGGAATGTACACTCTCTCCTCAAGCAATGCCAAACAGTAATATCATTCACCTAGTCATCTAAAACCATCTATGATGCTTAAGAATTCAGGATCTTCCTTTCAAAATCGAATCGTGACCTTGCACCTACAAATCTCAACCCTACACAATACAGCGCATCTATCATGCCATCATATGAAAAATACGAGAACCTCATAATCATTTTGAGTCATAAGTA
>AWOL01S0175394.1:3248-18861 GCA_000715115.1 Nicotiana otophora
TTTTGTCTAAGATAGCTATTGGCAATGTTGTGGCTTACTATTTCGCTTTTCAGTGCATATCCTATTTACTAGCTATCGCTTTTGCTTTGCATCTTTCTTCTAGATTTCATGGTGTTCCTATTTTTCTTATGATTGTTGTGGTGATACTAATATTTACTAATATTGTCTCCCTTTTCTTTGCATCTTTCTTCTGGATTTCATGGTGTTCCTATTTATCCTATGATTGTTGTTGTGATACTAATATTGTTTCCTTTTTGTCATTTTGTCTTTTTATTTTTTTTTGAGCCGAGGGTCTTTCGAAAATAGCCTCTCTACTCCTTCGGGGTAGGGGTAAGGTCTGCATACACACTACCCTCCCCAGACCCCATTAGTGGGATTTTACTGGGTTGTTGTTGTTGTTGTTGTAAAATCTTTTTGGTTTTTCATTACAAATTCTCTAAGACATTGATAACCAACTTGAAATAAAAACATACATATTCAAAACAAAATAACAACAGACTCTAAATGTACGAAAAGACAAACAGACTTGATGCGAGGAAAAAGTAAAATACAGACTTAAAGACTGAACTATCAAGAACACAGATGAGCCTTAAATGTTATTCCGGGGGCTCGAGTGACTTCAGACGGTCTCAGTGCAGGGCTGCTTGTAAGCTCTTCCTGAAGGAACTCGAGGTCGGCCATGACCTGGCGAGCGAAAGACAGCACCGAAGCAAATAACATAGCTCGAGTCATATTTTCACACTCATTGCATTTCATTGCCGTGTAGTCAGTTATTTCCTTGATTCTGAGCTTGATAGAACCCTTCTCCTAGAGAAGTCGTCCAATCTACTATTCCTGGACTTCCACAATTTGCATGGCCTCGTTATTGTGGTTTTGCAAAGTCAACACACTCTATTCCAATTTATTAATCAAGGCATAGCAATCCTCCCTCTTTGTCCTGAAGTCTTTCACTTGTTGACTCATTGCGTTTTCAACAACAGCCAAATCTTCCCTTAAGATCGCGACTTCTCGATCATAACTTTGCTTCACCTAGGGGGCTAACCTTGTCTATTCTTCTGCATCTTTCCCTAGCTGGATCATCCTTGCGTGAGCTTTTGCCAAATCTTTCTCGGCCTTTGTCAGGTCGGCCGCATAGTCATGCACTTTTCGCCTCAAGTTGCTCATGAATGTTTCATCCCTTTCACTCCTAACAGGCATTTCAGTAGCTATTCTCATTTCCCGGAGTTAGGCTCGGAGCATCTCGTTCTCACGGGTTAGACTTTTCTTTTCACCTTCAACCTCTTACGCTTGTAAGTCATTCTCAAATTTTAGGTTTCTCAGCTTTTCTTCTAAGGCTATGGTTGCTTGGTATTCCTTTTCCTTTTCTCCCCAGGCTAAATGTTCTTGGATTTTATCATCAAAATCCTAAACATGAGGCCTTTTGGCGAGCCTTTCAGGCTCGAGCTCGGTCTCGGGCTCTGGCTCATCATCAATGCGAAAACGTTTCTCAAACCACATAGCATAACCTGGGTCTACCTCACCTCTCACAGGATCTGGTACCTGGGTATCATCTTTCAAGTACCAGCAGCCATTCCAAATTTGCTGGATTAAAGTCTCGGAGAGTGGAGCTTCTAGGTATAGCTCAATGACTTGGACACTCAAATCTTCATCCTCAGGCACCATTTGGTACCTTCCCAGCTATCTTAGAATTCTTTGCGGTGCATACGGTCGGACACTTCTTAAACCCATCAGCAACAGATAGCTTTTCAAAGCCGATATGTGTATCACTTCCCTTACCGGGAGCCATTCCAAGGTCCACTCAATTTGACTTGTGTTTAAAGATCTTAAGTAGGATATCCATGTTTCCACCCCTTCTGGAGAATTGTAATCTTTAACTCTTTCCTCGTAACTCTCGATGAAGTTGTTCTTGCTCGGGCCATAATTCATGAATTTATGGTGATGACGGAGATGCTCAATCAACCACATCTGCAATAAAATATTGCATCCTTCGAAGAACTTTACCCCGGATTTACACAATGTCAATGCCCGATAAATGTCTGGTAGTATAATCGGAGCAAGCGTGTGATTCTCTTTGGTAGTGAGGACATGCACAATTCTAGCAATGCGGATATCAATTGTCCGCTCTTCATTTTGGAAGACCATAATTCCCAAAAATGCCACTATGAAAGCAAAGTGACGATGAATTTGCCATGTGTCCTTGTTCTTCTTGTTGTTTAGGCCCTTTTCATGCACTTCGAAACTATTTGAGTGCCCAAACTCGGAGTATAGGAAGTAAAAGGAACAATATCCTCTGTCTACATTGTTTTCTTATTTGCTTATTAATATTCAGAAGATCAAAGAATCGATGCATTGAGAGAGTCCTTGGGAATATGAGTGGTTGGTTTCTCAAATTCCGGCCGAAACCTGAATATTCAGTTATTTCTTCTAAAGTGGGAGTAAGCTCAAAATCCGGGAAGCAGAAGACGTTGTGAACGGGTTCCCAGAAGGTCACTATTGCCTCAATTAAATCGTCCCATGGTTTAACTTTCATAATATCTGTAAGGGTGCCCAAGTGCTTTGTTACCCCATCCTGACCGTCTTTCCCTAAGTCATACCACCACATCTGAAGCTGTAGTGGAGCTTGATCTACAACTGTTAATGGCGGGTTTTGGACAGTGCTCATTTTGTACCTGTGGATGGTTAGGGTTAGGGTTGACACTAGTTCCAAAAGACAAACCAATGGACTCTTTTTTGCAAATCAACTTTTAATTTTCTAAGGAAAACCCAAAGGGAAGGTGGCTATTTATGTTATATTAGCCCAAAGCAAGGATGGTTATTTTTGCAATAATGGCCCCTTCACACTTTCAAGGAAAGCTTTTAGGCCGGGGAAGGGCACTTATGATAAAAGTGATACCCAATTGACAGATACGTCTGTTCTTGCGAGAATACCCCTTCAACAATTTTGGAGATGTTCTAAGGCTATTCCGATGGAAATGGCTTGGGATGCAACCGAAGCTGGGTCGGCTTACTCATTTGACCAAAACACTGGACACATTTTATGATTTTTGGTTATTTTTGCAAAAATGAGGCTGAACCCTATGGAGGTTGCCTACGTATCTCATATCTGGTGAGAATCGGACCTACGTAGTTCGGTCAGTTTTGACACAACAGAAAAACATGCCTTTTGAAATGACTTTTATTTTTATTTTTGTTTTTGTTTTTTCAATATTTTGGCAGAGTTTCAGGATTTTTCAAATACCGGAGTTTTTCAGACCCGGATAAATTTTCTCTCTCCTATCTTACTCTTGTTTTGTTTTCTTGATTTTCTTTCCTTATTCTAGAAGTCGATGCACAAATAGCACATAGGATGTATCAGGATGGTCTTTTATTTTGGGTACACCTGTCCTAGACGGACCCAACCCTTGTGTTGAGTCCCCAAAATCAAATGCACGTGATGCAAATAAATGTTTGGCTTACCCCAAGCGGACAGCTTGAGCCGAGGTGGAGGCAATGTACAGGGAGCACGAAAGTCTACCCGGCTTAGTTACCGATCCAACCTCATTTTAATTGGTATGACCTCTAACAAAAAAGTGGGCCACACGCACATGTGCACCAATAGTTCAGAAGACTCAAAAGGGAGGCGTAAGAAGGCAGTTTATACAGTTTAAATAATATCAAAGCGGTAAATGAGCGGAAATTAGCACATTGGGCCCACAAATACAGTAATATCAATAATCAAGAAAGTCAAGTATAGATCACATTATAAGTTCGAATTCTGAACCCTGAACCAGAGATTCTGGGTTCGTATCCCCAGCAGAGTCGCCAGAACTGTCACACCTCCTTTTTTCGAAGAATAGGGAGTTTTTCCAGTTAAACTGACATTATTCGAAATGGAATTATTTATTCAATTAGAGTTGCCACTTGAAATATTTATTATGGTGTCCCAAGTCACCGGTTTAATTTAAAATCTCAAATCAAGGAAATTGACTATATTTATGGTCCACGAACACAGAAGGCCGTGTAAGGAATTTTGTTAATCTGGGAGAGGTGTGAGGCACTCCCGAATTTTGTGGTTTAAGCACTATCGCTTTTAATCATATCTAACTTAATTAATTATTTAATTACATATTTTTTTAAAACTTATGTGTATTTTATCTTTTACCACTTTTAATTATGGCGTTTATGGATTTATCTTTAAAACATATCACATGTGCGTAAATCTATTTTATTTGGTGCGCTAAATCATATCACGCGTACGTGTACACAATTAATCACGCTTTATTAATTATCAAGATGGTTTTTAGCTAAAGTCGCACGACCACGTACTTTGATGATTTTATTTTGGGAATCATAATCATGTCACGCGAACGTGTACACAATCATGATAGTAGATTAAATGCGCGCCTAAAGCATTTCTACGATGCGGATAATTCAAAACGGTATGAAATAAATTGTTGTGGTTTACTTATTTAAGCTAGAATGGGGTTGTCAATTAACTTCTAAATCATGTCATCTTTATATGTAAGGCTAATGGGTAATCCGTTTAAGTCTGGACTTATTAGCATATTGGTAATGTTTAAAAGCTACTCAACTTTAAGAAAATGCATTTAGGCAGTGATGAAGGAAAATTAGTCAAGGCATTTTAAAAGGCATCTAACAACAACTTAATACATTATTATCTTATCAACATGGATTAATCAAATAAGATAGGCAAATGGGCTCAAGCGAGAAGCCCATCTTTGTATCACTAACGACAGCATTGAGTTCCAAATCTGTGAAACTCCAGGCCCACATCAAGCCTTATTAGAGTAAAGTCATAATTTCAATTTCAATTGCAACTACTAATTTCGGAAATGGCCACTATTATGAGTTTAACAAACTTAATGATGATTCAAACCTTTGGATACATCAAAAATAGAAATTAACCTCAATAAACATTATCGCATTTAGGCATGCATCCAAGTCTTAACACATCTAGATTTTGGCATTACTGTCATGTCTTCTTTGATCAAACTATACAACACATCCCATCTTAAATTAATAGTACAAACCACAATGGATTATTTATACTTCTATTCTAAACAATCTAGACATGAGTGAGTTGCTCTAGTGGTAAGCACCCTCCACTTTCAACCAAGAGATTGTGAGTTAGAGTCACCCCAAGAGCAAGATGGGGAGTTCTTGGAGGGAGGAAGTCGAGGGTCTATCGGAAACAGCCTCTCTACCTTAGGGTAGGGGTAAGGTCTGCGTACAAACTACCCTACCCAAACCTTACTAGTGGGACTATACTGGATTGTTGTTGTTATTGTTATTGTTGTATTCTAAACAATCTATAATGGCTCTGAACGCCTCCGATAATCCATTTTGGCTTTGAGGTTTGCAGACTTGACCAATTAATGGCCAGATCCATAAACTACAGCCATACTCGTCGCAATAGTAGTCTTCCACATCATGCCTTTATTATTAAACACCGCTTAGAAACATATTAGGAATATATTTGAATCGAACTCCATGCTCAAACAGTCAGAAATTAATAGAGTCAGTATATGCTTTAACAATTCACTTTTATACACGTTGTTTGAAGTAACACATCAAATAGGATTACAAATTAACTCATATTGCCATACTAACACAAATATGCAACAAACCAAAGCAGAAATCAGAAATTTCATTCACATAGAAATATGAGTACATGAGTGTTCGAACTGACCTATTCAAAGCGAGAGGAATATGCAGGGACAAAGAAAGAATAGAAAATAAATCTCTAAAGTTGGAAGGAAGCAGTAGCAAGAACAAACGCAGCAGCAAAAACAGCACAAAACAGCTTCAACACCCACTCCCAAAAATCCACAAAGAACCCAGAACTAATGAAACAATGTTGATGGATTCGATAGTTCTTTTCCTTTGTTTTAGATCTGATTTCAACTTTCAAATTATTTTCTATGAGAAAAATGAGTGAGGATGAGGGATTTTGCAGAGAACTAGTATGTGTGAATGATGAAATGTAAGGTATGTTAGATAGAGTACGAGGGTGTGCTATATGAGAGAAAATGAGAGGGGGTGTAGGAGAATCTTTAAGCAAAACAACGAAGAATTCTGAAGGAATCTGGGCAGTCAAACAGTGACTTCAACCAAAATGTGACCTCAAGAGCTTTCGAATGATGTAAGTTTCAACCGTAAACGAATGAAGACAATCGAGTGATTAAAAAGAGGAATGGCGGCGGCTAGGATTTAGTTTCAAGATCTAAAAATCGACAAGAACAAGGAAGCTTTGAAAGGAAAAGTTAAGAGATTCAGAGAGATGTGAATGTGGGGATTATTTGGTGAACGTTTGAGGGTGTTTGGAGGCGGTGCCGCAAGAGGCGGTTTTGGGTGTGTGGGCGGCTAGGGTTAGAGGATTTGAGAGAGACGAGAGAAAGAGAGGGATCTGAGAGGGTTTTTTGTTTTTAGGGGGGGTGGGGTGGGAGGGGGGTCTGGTCTCTTAGGACAGCTATATGGGGAAAGAGAATTAGTTCTCAACCGTTGGATTAGCTAAGATGAAGGGCCGAGATTAAAAGGGGGGAACGAGGTCGTTTGGTTGTTTAAAGAGCTGGACCGGTTTTGGAGTGGACAGGAGCAGGTATTGAGTTGGCATTGGGCCTGCAAAATTGGCCCAGCAGCCCTCTCCTCTTTCCTTCTTTGTTTCATTTTCAAATTTGAACACTTATTTAATACTCTAATTATACCTATTTTGAACCTACAATTAAACTAATTAATTAGCTAAATTTGTGAATTAATGCAAAATTCTAAAACAAAATCCTTCAAACTAAAATGACTAATAATTATTTTTATATATTCTAGAAATGCAATTAATATGTGATTAAGATCTAAAAATGTAAAGAATAAAATATAAAATATTTTTGTTATTTTCATGATTTGCAATGCCACTAAATATGCTAAATATGCAGATGAATGCCAAACCAATAAAAATAAAAAGAAATTCTAAAATTTCATAAAGGCAATTAAACTATTTTAGAGTATTCTTAGGAGTATTTTAGGCATGGGGCAAGATTGCGTGCTCACAAGTTGTTCCTAACGACGTCGTCTCTTGTTACATGCATTATTCGTGAAAGTTTAGCTTGGCCTATAGAAATCACAAGAATATTTAGTAGACGAACTTTAACAAAAGGAGGAGAGAATTAATTGAGTTCAAGATGATATATGTGGTCCATCTGTTGGCAATTTTTATATGAAGAATTTCATAATCAGTTTTCACATTGCTAAGAAAACTCAAGCTCTATAATAAGGGTAGAATTATCGGTTACTAGCTAGTCAAAATAACAAAATCTAATCAATCAATAGTGATTGACAAGTATCGTTGCATTTATTGCCGTAAATCTAGTTGTGAGAACGTGAGAGCATTTTTCTAAAGAAATGTAGGGTACATATATCATGGCATGTGGCCCATGAAATTCATGAATTCTTTTAATTTAAATCTACAGATAGCATCAACAAACTCCGTGGTGAGGTGGCGAGTAACTCTACGTCCTTGACCAAAAGTTCGTAGAAAACGTTTTATCCTCCAAAATAAATCTTCCCATCGCCAATCCAGATTAGTTGGCCCCCGAAATGGGTACCGGATACCGATAGAAAAATTTTTTTTTTTTTAAAAAAAAAAAAAAGGGAAGAATCTACTAACAATATAATGCAATTCTTTATACATAGCCACCATATATTAATTATCAAAATATTAATAAGACAAATGATACAAGTATTCACAGTGCAGAACTTTAAAACCACAACTGTATTTTATTTCACAAAATGGACTAATGAAGTACAATATCTAAATGTATAATCATTTACTATGTTTTGGAACAGAGAAAACAATATGAAGGTGATAAGAAAAGGAAAAAAATTAAAAAAGAAGAAGTTAAGTTGTAACATTCCACTTTGGCAAAAAGTTATCTGGTATACTGAGGAAATAAAAGCCTCTTCAGACATTATTGGTGATTCATCCAAGCCACAAAAGATAAATGTTACTGTATATAACTGTTACTATATCAATAACAAATTAATAACACTTGCAATATTTATCTTCAAGCAATCCCATTTACTGCAATAGCCTCTGGTTGATGAATGCCATTATTGATCAGATGCTCTCCAGCACATGACTCAATTTTGCCAAATTTTGCAATTTTAGCCAAAATTGGAGTCAAGTCTCTAGGGGTCACATTCATAACTAGACCATACTTCATGAATAATGTCAGTGACATTTTTTGTTCCACTTCGTGGCCTGGCGCCACCGCGAGCCGGTGGCGGAGTAGCACTGCTGCTACTATTGATTTCATTTGCAAATAAGCCAAGTCTTTACCGAGACAAATTCTTGGTCCTGCATTGAATGCTACAAATCTGAATGCATCTTGAACTTGGTACTTGTTACCGTCTTGTGACATCCATCTTTCTGGCTTGAATTCTAAGCAATCTTCGCCCCATATGAATTTCATTCGACCAGTTGAGTATATTGAATATGTGATATTGGAACCTGCCGGTACAAATGTGCCATCCGGCAAATAATCATCACAAATGACATGTTTTGAGTCCTCTGGCACGGACGGGTAAAGTCTTAGGGTCTCGGATAATGCTGCCTTGAGATATGTCAATCGGTCAACTTCCTCAAACACTAGAGGTTCTTCTAACCACTTTGACGTGTCGTTGCCACGTGTCTCTGCCAGAACGGTGCAGAGTTCGACGAGTATCTTTTCTTCCACCCTCGGATTCAAGCTGACCAACCAGAAGAACCAGCTCAGTGCGACGGATGATGTGTCACGTCCAGCTAGGATGAAATTGAGCGCCACGTGTTGGAGGAATTTGTCCGAGTAGGATTCTTTTTTCTTCATGAACCTCGAGAGCAAGTCATCGTGCTGGGGTCCACCGTTCTGATGATTCAACAACTCTAGCTTACGTGTATTGATGACGTCAGTCATGTAATTGTCCACTTGTTTCAAGCTATGGCTCAGGCTCACCTCCATTCCAATTCCAAGCATTTTCTTCAACTTCCAAACGAACTCGGGCATGATGAATCGGTGCAATGAGGCTTCGGTGGCTCGGTCAAAGGACGTGGCAAAATTATTTTCAGGTAATTCTGGAGAGAGCGTCTCCGGATCTTTGCCAAAAGCCAAGCCACAAATGTTATCAAAAGTGAGCCGAAGCAAAAGGTCTTGAAGATCAACCGGCTTGCCCTGAACCTGAGCCATCTCAAGAATCGGGCAGAACCGATTCTTGATGGCTCGGTTAACCCATCGACCCATGGCTTGCCTCAAGGTCCGGGTGGTAAATTCCAGCGCAGCAGTCTTGCGTTGGAAAAGCCACGTGTCACCATCTGAATTGAAGATGCCCTCACCAAGCAAATCATGAAACACAGCTTGCCAAGTAGGACCCTTGGGATAATTATCAAACCTAACCTTCAATATATGCTCTAAATTTTTTGGATCGCACGTGACTGTCACGAGACCTTGCTTCCGGGCTAAAAATGGAATTGCAAATATGCAGGTTTGGTACGTACCGGTACAGGCCCGAAGATTTTCCGCGATCCATTCATGCATTCGGGTCCCATTTTCAAGAAGGCCGGGTAAACTTCCAACTATGGGCCACATTTTTGGGCCTTTAGGTCCTTTCATGGATTTCGTTATGGATTTAAACCATAGTAAGTAGGCTGCTACAATTGCTATAATCATCATGCCCGTTGATACATCCATATCTTCTAACAACACTAACCCCCTGTCCAAAACATAAAAATATTGTCAAAATATTGAATTATTTGCAAAAATGGCCTTTTTGGCCACTTTTTAAATATGTGTTAGCTCAATGGGTCAAATTTAAAACTAATTTAATTATTTTTTGCAAATAAATTTAATCCATCGGCCAAGCGGAGACAAAATTTAAATACAACAACAACAAACCCAGTATAGAGGAGACAATTTAAATAATGACCACAAAGAAGACAATGTGTGCAAATGCCCCAAAAGAGTTTGTTGTTCACAATATTTGATAAAATGATTTTGGAAAATGTTTGTGTTAGTATTTTGACTAAATGGAGTTTGGTGTTATTTTAATTTCCAAAGAATATTTTTATTTGTTTTTCAAGAAATTTTTGAACCAAATGTCCTTAAAAAAGAGCAAAGAACTAGAAATGTCATATGCTTACCTGCAACAATGGCTGTCTAACTTGAGAGATCCTAACACTTGAGCTTCAAGAAGATATAAATAAAAAAGATAACAACTTTATAAAGTAAATTAAAAAAAAAGGCAGAAAATTTGTTAATAAAAGCTAAGTGGGAGTTGAAGGGAAAGAAAAGAAGAAAGGAGAAGACCTGTGAGTGACAGAGAAGAAAGAAAATAAAGTGATTTATAGAAGAAGAAGTTAAGTGGAAGAGGAGGTAATAAATGAAGGGGCCGGATTGTTGTTGAAAAAAAATAAACTCAAGAATATATAGACATATCACAGTACAAATATTAAAGATTTATATATATATATATATATATATAGATTCATATGCATGATACATGTAAATGTAAGTGTGTGAATGTGAGAGAGGGAGTGTGTGTACTATGTGTATAATCTTTTGATCATATATTGTATGCTAAAACACAGCTTTAAAAGCAAAGAACAATAAATGCCATCAGAGGTCGTTGGAGAGCCAAAAACAGACTTACTTAAAACCAGCTAACACTCTAACACCATTAACTCAGAATCACATGCACATATAATTAGGGGCGGAGCTACAATATCAGTTACGGGTTCGGTCCAATTCCGTAACTTTTGCTTAGATTACTACTTGTATGATACAAACCAATAAATATGTAGAAATATTTAACTGCAAACTCAGTAACTTAAACAGAGTTATATATTCGATGACAATTCAGAATCCATAAACTTTAAATTCTGGCTCCGCGTATAATATATGGAGTATGATGCAAATTTCTCCAAAATCCTATTGATTCTTCTAATGGCTATTTCTTGAACTTCCCTCATTAATAGTCTCCATTATAGGAAACTGATAAAGATACCTTCTACGACTTGGCCTCTGAACAAATGATTAAAATACAGAAACTTTCTTTTTTTATTTCTCCTTTGCAACTGCAATTGTTATATTACTATTCCGGATTAGATGTGGGTTTTTCTTTTTGCCTTTTCTTTTAATGAAAACCAAGTGGAAGTTATTTTTTTTTCTTTCAAACCTAGCGTTGCTCCAATTATAAATTATCTGCACAAATTTATATTAATGTTATTAAGGGATTTTTATTGGGTGCATAAGATCTTAAGACAAATAAAGGACCAGAGAGAGTAAAGTTTGGCAAAACTATTAAGAAATCATGTAATAATATTCATAAGAAATATTTGATTAATTAAATTGTTCTTATCCTTTCATGAAAAGAGTAATAGTTATAATTATTTGCCTTCATGGAGTAGTTATAATGCCAAAAATGGAAAAACATAATTAATGCTTTCTTAATTTTCTAAAGTGAAAAATTAATATTTTGACAAAAAAATTTGGATTAAAGTTGGATAACAAAAGCAAGTAAAACACTATGATTCAACTCTTAACATGTAAATCAAGTCGTGAAAGCAGCCACTAATGTCTGTATTACGATAGACTGTCTACATCATACCATTTGAGATGCGACCCTTCCCTAAATCATGCGTGACGCGGAATACTTTGTACATCGAATTGCCGTGTGTGTGCAAGAAAGAATAGAGAAATAAAATGCAGCATTCACCTAATTTGGCAGGAAAGAGTTTCTTCTTTAAATTCTAGCATTAAATGAAGAAGAAGAAAAAGTTAATGAGATTAGTTGAGAAAACTATACAAAGACAAACTATACTTAGAAAAAAAAGAATTATTAGCGGTAGTTTTCTTTCTTATTTTATGGGGAAAGATACATGGACCACCGGCATATGTTAGGGAGAAAAATCGGTTAGGTTTCAGTGAAGAATCCAACAATATATATTTTTAACACTTTAATGCTTTAAACTCTTGATCCTATGCACTGCTCACATTTTACATTCTTCGTCAAACACACTCAAAATAGAATATTGACAGCGAAAATTAATTTATATCATATTAATTTGGATTTCATATTCTTTTTCTAACGCAAAACTAGAGTGCATCTTGACGTATTTTTATATAGTTTAATTGACAGATAATTTTTTTACACTATAAGGGGCCGTTTGTTTGATGAAAAGTAAAGAGATTATTGAGATGGAATTTTAATATGGGGATTAAATAATGATTGTTATATTTAATGGATATACTTTTATTGATAGTTATTTGGTTCATTGAAAATGAGATATATGGGATATAATATAAACTACATGTTTTATTTTATGCTTAGATAAGTTGGGATAAACTTGTGTTTCAATTTTTAACCTTAGATTTTTTTAATGGACTTTGGAGAAGAGCCTTGAAGAAGGGCATCTTGGTTATTTTGGCGTTTTAACTCAACATTAGTAATTTCAGGATTGTTATCCCATATTAAATTAAGTTTGTATAAAATAATATTACAATTGCGCTATATAATTAATCCTAGAAAAGAAACTCAATCAAACACATGATGAAATAATCTAATAATATTTAATCCCTGAATTGTTATCTTTTATCCACAAAGCGAATGACTCCTCAGATTATAATTACCTAAAGGATAGCTATAGGTAATTGTCTACTATAAATAGGATCAATAAAATATAAGATCAACAACTATATATAATAACAAGTTAAAATATATTAATTGTGTAAACTTTTAGTTGAATACTCTTGTCACCGGCTATCCTTTGACGACTAGAATGCTAAAATTAAACAAATTGACAAGCTAAATAAACGAATATGAAAAGTGCACGAAACTTCTTATTAATTAAATTAATTAAGAAAAGGCGCTTAATTGGAAATTAAACTTAGACTAGCCTTCTTGTTTAATGAATTAATTATTAGAGATGCTTCAGGAAAACTTAATATTTTTAAGCAAATCCTGAGTTTTACCTGATTAAGATATAATTACACAGGCCTAAGACTGATCAATAATCATTGATTAGATTGGAATCCTAAAAGGTCAAAAGTAATCCAATGTTAGTAGGTCCAAAACTTCCACGTTTCAGCAATCTCAAATAATCTCTATAAGATTACAAATAATAGCAAATGGAGAGAGAGAGAAGGGAGTTAAAAACAACCTGTAATAGTTAACAAGTACCTATACTAATATGGATGAAAAATAGTGTATTATGATTTCCCAAGCATGCGATATGTACTAATTATTTATAGTAATATATTATCTTTTGAAAGGGAAAGAAAACAAGTAGAATTATTGTATATTTTAGTAACTAATAAACACTCAGTCATTTTGAAGTTATTGAATGTGATTGACAATATATATATATATACATCTTTGCTTGTACTTGCAAAATTAAACATGTATATGATCTTATTATAAAAATGTGTCTCTTGTGTGAATTTAGTATAACCAGAGCTCAGGTCTCATGTTTGAATCCTATTTATGAAGTTATCTTTGTTTGGAGATTTTTTGGTGCAAATTCACATTTAATCTAGTTCGAATGCCGGTATTGAAATAACTAAATAATAAAACTTAGCATAAGGAAGAAAAACAGCCATTGCGATAAGTCAATATCTGTAAGTAAATAATGAATACGTAATGATAATTGAAGTTTATTTACAGTCGAGCGTCGTGCTGTATAGGATTCAAGTCATATGCAACATTTACGTCCCCTTATCCAAAGGGTAAAAAGGAAAGAAAAAATTCATACAAAAGCAACAAGAAAATAACAGCAAATTTGTTCTTGAAATGTTATTAGCTTTTACTTTCCCCTCTTTTTATCAAATATTTAAAAAATTGAAATGATTAGTTCATTACTTTTTTGTATAGGGAAAGAGCTGGGGAAATATGTGAGGATAGTGGCGGAGCTAAGGGGCGCAGAAAATTAATTACATTGTGTATATAAGGTAAATTTTTTATATATATATTTCTGAGATGTTGAATCCTTTGGCTTCTCCGCATATTTATTTATTTTTTATTTTTTGGACTCCCTTGATGAAAATTCTGGCCTCGCCACCGTGTGAGGAGATGTATATATATCACTTCTCAAATACTTACGAAACCAACATATTATCTTACCATAACAGAATGTTTCGTGTGTGTGAAAGACTTAAGATAATGAAGAAAAAATAACCATTGTGGTAAGTCAACATTTGTAAGTTAATAATGAAATACATAATGATTATTGAATTGGTAGTGAAGAGGTTTATGTGTAGATTTAGAAAATTAGAAGAATGGATGTTAGTTGGCAAGTCATTGAAGTCCAAAAAAAGATGTTATGGAGATTTGCATTGTAACAGTACCCCAGATTTTAGACAGTGTCTCACATAGGCAAAACACAAGAGGATTGTTGGATATATATGTTAACAAGCTTTAAACCATAGTGACGCGTTTTAAACCCGTAAGGGCCTAAGCCCAAAGCGAACAATATCACTAGCGGACTGGGCTGTTACATGTATACCGAAAACTTGTGTCACACGACAATAAAGAGAATGTCCAATTGCTTTATAAAAATCAGTATCAGTTCTACGCTGAAAATAAAATTATATTATTTCTTTCCTTCATCTTAAAGAGAATGATACTGTTACTCGCAGCTAGATTAATAGATACTTCATTCGGTCCATAATAAATAATTTTTTGATCTTTGACATACTCATTATAAAAATATTAACTCTTAAAAAAAAAAAATATTCTGACTAAACTACCCTTAATAAAAATTTACATAAATAGTTATAGTAGCATTCACCGTAGCTCTGTTTTCTAAGAATAATTAAATAAGGGTAAATGTGGAAAAATAAAATGCATTCTTTTTTTATTATATAAGAGGATATTTGTTTTGGACCAAAATAAAAAAGTAAAAAAATCACTTATTATGAACCGAATAAAGAAATTAATCTTGAAATTTAAATACAATCAAAATTAAAAAATAGAATGATCTCGAAATGTAGTATGGAAATGGTACATATGCAATCAATAGTCATAGCCACCCAAGTGATTGCAAGATCGAAATATTAGACCTAAGTTTGAAAATAAATAAATGACATTTGGAGTGGAGACCGAGTAAACGCGGTGGAAGCAATTACACCTAACTTTTATAAAGCAATTAATAGATCAATAATTGTCTATTAATTGCAAGAGATAAAATAGAGCACAAAAGGTAAAGAAAAAAAGTGAATGGTAGAAGTATGGAAAAGACACCGAATTTATCTGTTTTAGCAAATGATTTGTCAGATATGGATTAATTTATTATATTTTGAATTAAAAGCTACCTACAAAATTTGCAATTTAATGGATTCACTTTCAGACAAAAATAAATAACTATCCCGTCTCAAATTATCTGTCCTGATTTCTAAAAATAGTTATCTCAAATTATTTATCATTTTAGAAGTTCAAGACAAATTTTATAATTTCTTTTCTATTTTATCTTTAGTAGTAATTGTTCTTGAGACTACAAATACCTCAATTATGCAGTAATATTATATTGTTCAAATATCAATAAGACATAAATAGCAGTAAAATAGTAAAAAATACCTCCTAATTGTTACACCCCCCC
>AWOL01S0175485.1:0-22468 GCA_000715115.1 Nicotiana otophora
GGATGGAAGCCGAGGGGGAAATAATGGAAGCTGATCCCCCTCAAGTTCAGGAGGCCGATGTAGATGTGAGGGCCGAGACCTCTCGAGACGCCGGCTCCGCTCCGCCCGGTATCATAGAAATTTTAGGGTAGCCTTCGTTCATCGAGTCTCTGTTCGACGAAGCCCGAGAGGCAAAGAAAAACCGATCCAATGAAGGGGCTCATGGTGTGGATGATCCCCTCCGTTCCTTTTTTGAAGGTGTGGACTCAACTGCCCTGGAAGACTTCTACGAGTTGGGTGATTTGGAGGTGCCGAGGAAAGACCCATCTTTAGAGGTCGGTGGGCTAAATTCGAGCCCAAAATTAATCAACCGGTTCACCGACCCGAGCACGGATCCCAGCCAAAAGAGGTCAATAATCATCACTATCCCGAAGGATGCTCGGGTTCTTTCTGCCCCCATTAGAGTAGCTAGCTACCTCCGGTACCTTATAACCAAAGAAAACCAGGCAAAAATGAATGAGGTGGATATGTTGTGTGTGTTTAATGAAGCACAACAGGCGCTGAATCGGGTAAGGCGTCATTATACTCTTTCATCCTTTTCTTTGATATCTCTCATGCTTTTCTTTTTCCTGTATTTTTGCAAGCCTCGGTACTTCATCATGAAAGTTTTCTCCGGTACCGGGCTAAGGTTAACCAGCTCGAGGCTGAGGACAAGGAGCTTGCTGAGAAGAGGGACATGTATAAGCTTATCAGTGAGCAACGTGAAGAAGAAGTCAAGAGTCTCTGGGATGAGTTGGATGTGGCTCAGAAGGAGCATGACGACCTGGTGGAATAGGTAAATATTTTTTAAGTTAGTGATGACGAGTTAGACATGGCGACTAACAGCAAACCTCGCAGGTCCAACAGAAGGTTGACAGGATTGACCAACTCCGAGCCGAGATGAACGAGGTCAAGGCCGTGGCCGAAGGGTGGAAAGGAAAAATGGACCGATTGGCTTCGGCGAAGGAGACTGCCCGGAAACAGCTGGCATCGGTGGAGGTCCAACTTTGAGTGGTGAAAGATAAAGCCGAAGTATGGGCTCAACGAATCGAAGACCTCTAGTCTCAACTGGGCTCAGCCATTGCTGAACAGAATACCCTCGGTAAGGAGCTCGAAACTGTGAAGTCTGTGTCGAAAATAACCAGGGCTGATGTTGAAGAGATGGTGGCCCAGTATAGGTCCAATGCCGAGGCAGCCCAAGACTGCCTAAAGTTACTAATGAGTATGTGAAGTAGTTGTCCCGAAGGGAGGCTCTCGAGGAGGTCCATGCCCGGATTTTTGACATGTCGATCGAGATCGAAGATGCAAAAAGTCTTGAGGCCGAGGCCAAGAAGCTGTCTAACCCCGAGGGTGAAGAAGGCTCTGAGGGCTCCGGCAAACCCGAGGACGGAGAAGACCCTGACGGCTCCGGTGACGAGGCGGGTTCTGGTGAAGGTCAGGCTTAGGTGCCTTAGGAATTTTCCTTTGTTTTTGCATTTTGTTCATTTTGTTGAGGCCATTATCGTTGGCCTTTGTAAAAGACTTTTATTGCAATGTATATAAGGATTTTTTCCCTTTGGCAATTTTTGAGTTCGTTTCTTTTGGCTTCCCCTTTATGATTGCAAAGATTTCAAATGCCTTAGCATGGAAAAAAACGTAGAAATAAGGCCTTGTTCGGAGGTTCGAACAAGACTCGTTCTCGATGTAAATGTTTTTTGAAAACTTGTGGGGGGATTGGTATGGCCGGAAGCTTTCCTCGAAGTGCTTGTTTAGATGTTTTTAGATTATAATTTTGCCGAGGGTAGCCTTTGAACAGCTTTGGAATTTTTGAAGGCCTTATATTTTTATTACGGGATTCGGACATCTCCGAGCTATTTCTAGGGTGGCCGTAGCCTTTTAAGTTCAAGTACTGCCTAATAGAACTTGTACCTCCGGGCTTCGACACCCGAGCCGTCCGAACTTGTCTTGGACAACAGTCCCCAAGTGGGGGTGGCCGTAGACTTTTAAGTTTAGGCACTGCCAAATAGGCTTCTGTGCCTCCGGGCTTCGATAGCCCGAGCCGTCTGAGTTTGCCTTGGACGACAGTCCCCGAGTGGGGATGATCTCTTGGATCCGGATAGAGACGGCCCTTGGGCTCGATATACTTAAGGAAAAAATGTAATAGTCTTAAGGGAAAAAATATATGTCTGCAAGATAGAAACTTTCTTTCATTCATGTGCACAATATACAACATTGTAAGTATCTACAAGCTTCGTGTTATGTCTGCAAGGTAGAAACTTTCTTTCATTCCTGTGCACAATATATAAGATTGTAAGTATGTACAAGCTTCGTGATATGGATTAGGTGGTCTACGCGGGCACGGTTCACTTGACCGTTTGGCCCTTACAATAAATCTTATCCACCGAACCCACACTATTCAAGCACAAAGTTTTCTTCTTTGCTAAAATCATTACCCGAGGGTGATGGCCCCGAATATTCGAGGTCGATCGTCGAGATGGCTTGGATACTGTTGATGCGACCATCGATTTCGGTTCATAACTGGTCTTTGATTCTAATTTAGCACGATCAATTGTTGCCTCGTTAAAAATCTTGCCGGAAAATCTATTTGGGACAAAACCGGTTCAAGGGAAAAAGAGTGTAATGCGTGCTTTCAGGCCTAACAGTTGCATCATTCTTCGTCTTTTGCCTACAATTATTAGTCCAATTCACAATATATGTAAAGAAAAGAATGTATGGGGTCGTACCTTAGCAGTAGTATCATTTTAAGCGGGTCACGTTATAGTTGTTTGGTAATTGCTCATCGTTCCCTGCTTCGAGTTTGTATGAACCTTTACCGGTAATCTCAATAATTCGATATGGACCTTCCCAATTCGGTCCCAGCTTCCCTTCGTTCAGGTTTCGGGTATTCAGTGTCACCTTTCTTAACACGAAGTCCCCGATATTGAAGTATCGGAGGTTGGCTCTCCAGTTTTAATACCTTTCGATCTGTTGTTTTTGGGCGGCCAATCGGACGAGGGCAGCCTCGCGCCTCTCGTCCAATTATTCCAGGCTTGTGCTCATGACCTCACCGTTTGACTCTTCAGTCGTATATCAACCAGTATTAGCGATTCAGCGTCGTAGACCAACGAGAATGGGGTGGCCCCGGTACTAGATTTTGCGGTCGTACGGTATGCTCATAGGACTTCGGGCAAACATTTTCTTCCATTTTCATTTGGCGCTGGTCAGTCTTTTCTTAAGGTTTTGGAGTATGATCTTGTTTGTAGACTTTGCATGCCCGTTCCCATTAAGATGATAGGGTGTTGATAGGATCCTTTTGATCTTATGGTCCTCGAAATATTTGCTCACCTTACTGCCGATGAACTGCTTCCCGTTGTCACACACGATCTCGGTCGGCATTCCGAACCGACATATTATGTGGTCCCAAATAAAATCAATAACTTCTTTCTCCCTGACTTTATAAAATGCATGAGCTTCAACCCATTTAGAAAAATAGTCAGTCATAAATAATATAAATTAAGCCTTACTGGGTGCCGATGACAGGGGACCGACAATGTCCATTCCCATTTCATGAATGGCCAAGGTGACAAGACCGAATGCAGCAACTCTCCGGGCTGGTGGATCATCGGTGCGTGCCTCCAAAAGCCGTCACACCTCCGTACGATCTCCTTAGCATCTTTCTCCATATCGATCCAGTAATAACCGGCTCTGATTATTTTACGAACCAATAATTCGTCCCCTGAGTGGTTTTCGCAGGTGCCTTTGTGAACTTCCCTCAAAACATATTCGGTGTCTCCTGGCCCTAGACATATGGTGAGTGGGCCATCGAATGTTCTTCTAAATAGGGTGTTATCTTCGGACAGGCTGAACCTGGCCGCCTTCATGCGCAAAGCACTTGATTCTTTATGATCCGAAGGTAGTTTTCCAGTCTTTAGGTATCTATATACTTGTTTCTCCAGTCTCAGGTTAAGCTTGTCGAGTTTATCTCGGCGTTGCCTTATTTCACTACCGATTTCATAAATTGTACGACAGTTCTCGAGTTGAACTCATCGTCATCAATGGACGACCCAAGTTAGCTGGAGCATCGGCTTCGCTGTTTTGATCCCGGGATACATGTTGCAGGGTCCACTCCTTGAATCGATGTAGTGTTACCTGTAGTTTATCCAAGTATCTTCACATTCGTTCCTCTTTCACTTCGAATGTCCCATTGACTTGATTCACCACAAGGAGGGAATCCCATTTAGCTTCGATCACTTCGGCCCCCAGGCTTTTAGCAATTTCGAGAACTGCAATCATGGCCTCATACTCGACCTCATTGTTAGTCAATTTCACAGTTGTAATAGATTGTCTAACTGCGATACCTGTGGGTGGCTTTAACACGATGCCATGCCCGAACCCTTTTGCGTTTGAGGCATCGTCGGTAAATGAGGGTCCAGGTCCCCGAGGAAGTCCCCGAGTTCAACAACAATTCCCTATCAACTTTGGGTATTAGGGTCGACGTGAAGTCGGCCACGAATCGGGTTTATGAATTATGTTTTTTAACGGGTAAGTAGTTACGACACATATGGGATGGCATTGAAAATACGGCTTTAATTTCCGGGAGGCGCTTAGCAAAGCGAGCACCAATTTCTCCAAGTGAGGATACCTAGTTTTCGCCTCACCTAGAGTCCTGCAAACATAATAGATAGGAAATTACGTACCTTCCTCTTCCCGGACTAGGAATCCACTTAGCGCTATCTCGGATACCACTAAGTACATGTAGAGCTACTTGTCTGCCTTCGGAGTATGAAGCAAAGGCGGGCTTGAAAGATACTGCTTGTGTTCTTCCAAAGCTTGTTGTCACTCTGAGGTACACGAGAAGTTATTCTTCTTCTTTAATAACGAGAAGGACCGAGGGCTCTTATCGGAGGACCTTGAAATGAATCGGCTCAAGGAGGTTATGCGCCCGGTTAGCCTTTGAATGGCTTTGATATTGTCCATGACGGTGATGTCTTCTATGGCCTTGATCTTGTCGGGATTGATCTCGATTCCCCGGTTGGACACCATAAATCCGAGGAACTTTCCGGATCCTACCCCGAATGCTCGTTTCTCCGGGTTCAACTTCATATTATATTTCTTTAGTATGTTGAAGGTTTCCTACAAATGTTTCAAATGGTCCTCTGCTCACAGAAACTTTACTAACATGTCGTCAATGTAAACCTCCATCGATTTTCCTATTTGTTCTTCGAACATTCGTTTTACTAGACGTTGGTAAGTGGCACCGACGTTCTTTAATCCGAACGGCATTACATTATAACAATAGGTGCCATATTTAGTGATGAAGGAAGTTTTTTCCCAATCGCTCGGGTCCATCCGGATTTGGTTGTACCCAGAATAGGCATCGATAAAGCTGAGGATCTCATCGTCGGCCATCGCATCAATAATGCGATCAATGTTGTGCAGAGGAAAAGAGTCATTGGGGCATGCCTTGTTCAGGTCTTTGTAGTCTACACAGATTCTTAATTTATTTTCCTTTTCAGGGACTACTACTAGGGGTGGGCATAAAATCCGAAAAATCAAATTTTGAACCGAACCGAACCGAATTAATTTGGTATTTCGATTTCTATTTTTTCGGTATTTTGGTTTATTTTGGTACAGAAATTACGATATTTCGGTAGTTCGGTACGGTATACGGTATTGGATTTTTGATATTTTGGTATACCAAAATATTTTAGTCCAAGCCCAACTTTATTTTTATTTTCCAGCCCAATAAGCCTAAGCTCAGACCCCAAAACCCCTAATTCCCTAATCCCTTAGAGGCTTAGAGGCAGATAAGAAAAGCTACGGGCAGTATCTGGCTATTTGCTCAAACAAACCCTTTCCCTTTCTATTTTATAACCTAGACTTCTCTCAAAAATTTTAACTTTGCTTGGTTGCTGCGGATTCACGAGTCACGACTACAATAGCTTCACGACTTCGGCGACGGCGACTCCTCTCCTTGGTGACTGCTTGTTTGCTCATTGTTGACCTTCATTCAGGTTCATAACTTCTTCATTCTTCATTGTTGATCTTCATTCATGCGAGCTATAAGTTTTTGGATTTAAACCCAAGCTACTCTGGTAAGTGAACATTGTCCGGCTATAATCAGTTCTAGAAAGGGTTAACTTGTTTGTAAAATTAAGCATTTTCCTTGGTTTTCAAGGTATGAAGACACTACCTAAATCTTTTTGATGATGTATTTTCTGCTTATCTTTGTTCTCATCTTTGTGAAAACGGTAGTATTACAGGTCCTCTTGAATCTGATGATTGGGTAAATGTGAGGAATGTGATAAAGTTTCTTGCAAGATTTCACGAGCTCACCAAAAGAGTTTCAGGTTCGCGTTATGTCACTTGTAATGCTCATTTTGAGGATGTATCTGAACTTTATTGTCATTTGAAAATGTGTTAATTAGTGAGGATGAGCATTTGAGAAAACTAGATGAGCGTATGCAAGAAAAGTTCAAGAAGTATTGGGGTGAGCCTGAAAAGATGAATAAAATTATTTTTATTGCTTCCATCTTGGATCCACGTAACAAGTTTGAATATGTTAGCCTTGAACTTGATGAACGTTTTGTGGAGGAAAATAAATAGTGAGGTGTATGCTTATATGAATTCTTTGTTTGAAGAGTAGCTAAAAAAGTATTCAACATGAGCTTATCCTTAACTCCATCTAGATCTACTTCATTTGATAACACATGTAATAAATCTAGTGGGAGTGTTATAACTGCATCATTAATAAGGACGAAGCTTCACTTGAAGAAAAAAAAGGAAGACAATGGAGGTGGGGTTGCTAAATCGGAGTTGGATAAATACATTAGTGAAGAACAAGAGCGTTTTAGTGAAGAATTTAATATCTTAAGTTGTTGAAAAACATATGCTCCTATATTTCCTATTCTTTCAGAGATGAATCGTGATGTGTTAGCCATTCCAATTTCTAGTGTGGTGTCGGAATGTGCATTTTGCACAGGTGGTCGTATTCTTGATTTATTTAGGAGTTCATTGACTCTTAAATACGTGCAAGCTCTTGTTTGTATTCAAGATTGGTTTAGAGAAGAGAAGAATCCTATTAGTGTTGAAAAAGAGTGAGAGTATCTTGAGGAACTCAAACCTGGTAAGCTTTGATATTTTGTGTGTGTTTTAGTTCAAAATAATATATTACACTTGTTTATGTTGTATGCCATATTTAGTCGAATTATCTTTAAATATGGAAACTAATGGAAGCACTACTAGCATTGTTGATGTATAGTTGCAACTTGAGTGGTAAGTTAAATACTCTATTTGTTTGGTGATAATGATATACCTTTGTAGTTTTGTTCTTTTATCATCAAAAAATTATGTTCTAACTTATGATTTTATTTTATGTTTTGTTAGGTTCAAGTTCAATCATGCCCCATGCTCTTAAAGTGTGTTCACATGTTTGGGAACACTTTAAGGTGGTAAAAGATAACAAAGAAATTTGCAAGGTAGAGTGCAAGCACTGTGGTTGAGTCTTCAATGTTCATCCAAAGAGGGATGGCACATATGGTTTAAGGAAGCATGTCAGGGCTTGTCTTGAAGTAGAGTGCAAGCATTATGGTTAGACTGCCTTGTTGTTGTTGCCTTGTGGTATTTTGCACTGTTGTTGCACTGTAACAGTCTAACAGAGGAGTCGACTTAGAGTCTTGGACTGTGTTTAGACTTAAGTGTTCTGTTTTTCTGTACGGTAAAACTAATTTGGTTAACTGCTTTAGTTTTCTGTTTCTATTCTTAATTGATTTTGTTTTAGTCCTAAGTGTTCTATTTATTTTTAATTGGTCTTGTTCATTAAATTGTTTATTTAAGTGGTAGTTCTATAGTTTCTGCATATAGTAGTTCTATGTTTTCTATAGTTTATGCATAAGTGCATATAGTAGTTCTATGTTTTATACGTTTTAGGATTTACCTCTCCATGTTTCTACATATGGTTTCTGCATATAGTAGCAGTTCTATGATTTCTGCATTACTTCAGAAATTGACAAGTAAGAAACATCCATATTGTTTATTTCAGTGGCCATGACTTTACAGTAGTAGTTCAAGTGAGAAACATTCATATTAGTTTCTGCATGGATGTTTGAACTAAGCTAATTAACATTGAGTAGTAGTTCTGTTTTCATGACTAACAGTGGGAGTTCTTTATTGTTATATGCAAATTAAGTGTTCTGTCACAGAGTTGGACTTTGGGAGTGTTATAATTAATAGGGACGTATGGATGGTGCAATACCGAAACCGTACCAAATCGTACCGAACCATACCGACTTACTGTGGTACGGTATTTGGTATGCACAATTGATATACCGAATACCGAAGTACCGAACCATAATTCATAAATATTGTACCAAAATACCGAATGCCCACCCCTAACTACTACTATGTTTGCTAACCAATCCGGGTACTTAACTTCCCAAATAGAACCTATTTTAAGGAGTTTAGATACCTCGTCTTTGATGTATTCATGCTTGACTTCGGACTGAGGCCTCCTCTTCTATTTAACCGGGTGAAACTTCGGATCCAAACTCAGTTTATGAGTAGTTATTTCCAGCGGGATCCCTGTCATGTCAAGATGGGACCAAGCGAAATAATATATGTTAGCTATAAGGAATTCAATGAGTTGTTTCCTGAGCTCGGAAGTTAACCCTGTGCCCAGGTATACCTTCCGATCGGGCAGGTGCTCAGTTAATATGACTTGCTCCAGCTCCTTGACCGTTGACTTGGTGGCATCAGAATTGTCAGGGGCTTTGAAAGACTTGGGAACTCCGTAGTCGTCATCCACACTCGTCCCTTGCTTTTCTGGTTCGGTCTCCGGTGTCGGCGATTGCTATTTGGTTTCTTCCTTGGTGACCGAACTCGGGTTCTTTGATGTCGAGAGTGCAGATATCGGAACCACCTCATCGACCGTGAACATCTCTTTTGTGGCTGGTTGCTCTCTGTAAACTATTTTAACTCCTCGTGGTGTGGGGAATTTAGACGCCTGGTGTAATGTCGAGGATACTGCCCTTATGTTGTGAATCCATGGCCTCCCGAACAGAGCATTGTATCTCATATCTCATTCGATCACATAAAACTTTATTTCCTGAACGGTTCTGGCGGTGTTCACCGGTAGGGTTATCTCCCCTTTAATGGTTTCACATGCCTTGTTGAATCCGTTTAGAACTCGGACTGCGGGCACAATTTGGTCTTGTAGACCCAGTTGTTCTACGACCCTCGATCCGTTTAGAACTCGAACATCTCTTTTGTGGCCGGTTGCTCTCTGTAAACTATTTTAACTCCTCGTGGTGTGGGGAATTTAGACGCCTGGTGTAATGTCGAGGGTACTGCCCTTATGTTGTGAATCCATGGCCTCCCGAACAGAGCATTGTATCTCATATCTCATTCGATCACATAAAACTTTATTTCCTGAACGGTTCTGGCGGTGTTCACCGGTAGGGTTATCTCCCCTTTAATGGTTTCACATGCCTTGTTGAATCCGTTTAGAACTCGGACTGCAGGCACAATTTGGTCTTGTAGACCCAGTTGTTCTACGACCCTCGATCTGATGATATTGGCCGAGCTACCTGGATCAATTAACACACGCTTAACTTGAGATTTATTTATGAGTACAGATATTACCAGTGCGTCATTGTGTGGTTGCACGATGCCTTCAGCGTCCTCGTCGTTGAAATATATAGTTCATTCTGGCACATAATCTTAAGTCCGTTTTTCCCTTGTGATGGATACTTTGGTGCTCTTTAACATTGGCCCCTATGGGACGTCAACCCCACCAATGATCATGTTAATAACGTGCTGAGGTTCCTCTTGCTCGATCTGCTTGTTGGAGTCCCTATTCCTGAAGTGATTTTAAGCTCAATCACTTAGAAATTCTCAGAGGTGTCCGTTGTTGAATAACTGGGTTACTTCCTCTCTCAGTTCTCGGTAGTCTTCGGTTATGTGGCCGTGAGTTCCATGATATTTACACATTAGGTTGGGGTCGAGGTCACTTAGTATCTTTTATGTGTATGATGGTTGATACGATGGCGGTAGCGTTGATGTTGAAGTTGTACTCCGATAACCTTGGTGCTTCCTTTGACCCGATGGGTTTGTCAAAACCGCTTTTGCTCATGAGTCCCTGGTTATTCTGACCTTGGTCGCTCTTTCTTCACGTCTCACAGTGTTGCGTACGGACCCATTACCCCTTCAATCTCCATTGTATAGTTGACACCGATCTCTATTCGATCTTGGTTCACGATCGATGTCTCTCTTGGATCTATCACCGGATCTGACGGGATAAACGGACCCGGAAAGAGCCCCGAGCTGATCGTCTTCGATCCTAATTTTTTATTGGTACCGGTCATGGACGTCGGCCTAGGTTACTACCGGGTATTCTATCAGATTTTGCTTCAATGGCAGTGAAGCTAATGATCTTCGGGGATTGATTCCTTGGGTGCAGGCCTGAATGACCCAATCATCTGCGACCGGAGGCAGGTCCATCCATTCTATTTAAAACCTCGATACGAGTTCCCTGAGCATCTCGTTATCTCTTTGCTTTACCTTGAAAGGGTCTGATTTTCTGGTCTCGATCTTGATGGCCCCGGCGTGCGCTTCTACAAAGGCGTCTGCCAACATAGCAAATAAGTCAATAGAATTAGGGGGTAAGTTGTGATACCATATCATAGCTCCTTTTCAACAAGGTCTCTCCGGACGTTTTCAATAGAACGGATACGATTTCGTCATCTTCCATGTCATTTCCTTTGATAGCGCACGTATAAGAGGTCACATGTTCGTTGGGATCGGTTGTCCCATTATACTTCGAAATTTCGGTCATACGAAACTTCTTTGGGATTGGCTTCGGAGCTACGCTCGGAGGGAAAGGTTTTTGGACAAATTTTTGGAATCCAGGCCCTTCAGTATCGGTCGTGCTCCCGGGATTTGGTCGACCATGGAGTTATAGGTCTCTACGTTCTTTTCGCTGGCTTCGATTTTTTTCTCTCGATTCTACCTGTTTTGTCAGTTCCTCAAGCATCTTTATTATCTCAGGGTTAGTCCCGGGTTCTGCTTCACCTGGCCTTTTTTAGGTCGGTTCATATTTACGGGTGTTTTCCCGGGACAATTCGGGCTCAACTCTACTGGGGGCCGGCTCAGCTTTGGTTCTGCAACTGAGCTATCGCTGCCTGTTGAGCCTGTAACATTTCGAAGATCATGCGCAAGTTGATGTCATCACCTTCGCCGTCGCGTGTACTCTGGGATATCGACCGGGCTCCCCCGCGAATGCTATTTTAGGGGTCAGTAGGCAAAAATGCTTTGATAGCCACGTGTAAGTTAGCATCAATCGGATCAGCGACCGGAACTCCATTGGGGTCAGCAGGGGGTACCTCGTTGTTGGGTACCACGTTGTTGATTTCTCCATAGTGTCCGGACTTAGCATCCACGTTCAAATGGGCAGATTGGGAGTTCGATATTTTTAATCTGACCTAAAATTAAAAGCTCAAAGAACAAGTGTAAAATAGAGTGTGTTACTGAAATTTGTACCAAATTGCCACTATTATCCTTAACCCAACGGTGGGCGCCAAACTGTTTACCTTAAAAAACGGATAACAATTAAATTTGTAAGTAATTTTAAGGATACGTGGATTAATTCAATACAAACGATAAATTGCGTTAGATTAAACATATAAAGGACGTGATAAATTATCAAACCAATCAAGAGGGGTGATTCCGGACATAGTAACTGCTTAATGGAATGCATGCCTTCGAATCCGGGCTTACGTTACTGATGAATTGATGAACAAAAGTGAGAGCTTTGAATAACAATGAAAATAAGAGTATATTGCCTTGTTGTGCGTGTTACAATGTCCCTAATGAATAATCAGACCCCACTTTATATAGTAGGGGAATTTTACCTTAAGTACTATAAAAGGTAAAAATCTTTTGTTTAACTAATCACCTGTTCTCTGCCGATATATGCCGAGATCCATGCCGTGATATCCGGCCGGTCGCGAGCATCACGTCCTTTTGTTGGTCATGCTCGATTATCTGGCAATGCTCTCTGATACTTTTGGGGTTCGAACCGGGCCTGGGTGTCATGGCCTCGATACTCCCGAAGGCAGGTATTTTGCTCGGACCCGGATCAAGGGGCTCCTTGCCTCGATTGCGGTTCCTTGCCTTTACGTTTCTTGCTCCGTTCACTTCATCGGAAACCTAGGTATCCCACGGGCTCAGTTTCACCCGTATACAAAGTCAATGCCACATTCAAATCTTGATAAATCATAAGCTTATTGGGGTAAGTCTAATCTTAGATACCTAATGAAGCACAACTATTAAAACAAGAACGTACCATAATGAGCACCTCAACTATCCAAGAAAAGAATGGTCATCTCGAGATGCCTAAAAGGACTTAGATATTCTACCCCTTAGAAATGAAGCACGTAGCGATAGGCAGGTAATGAAATAATAATGGTGATTCAGCAGCTACTTGAAGCAAACTGTGATTAGCGATAGTGACGTGAATACAATGCCACCATCTTCAATTAAACAAAAATTAGCGCGACGTCACCTCTCTTTTTTCTACTTGAACACAGTAGTTATTTAATTTTTAAAACATTTTTAAAACTTGAAATTCTTGTTTGATGGTAAAAATTTAAAGAATAAATTATTATTAAAATCGTTTGAATGTTAATAATTTGTGCTTAACTTTTAGTTCTGACACATATTTTAGTGATTTACTATAAAAATCTAAAAACTCTATTGTTGGACTTTAGAAAATGTAGAAGATAAAGTGGGTCTTTTCTGATTTGGTATTATTCGACTAAAATGGTGATTGTGGATTGTTTGTGTTGCTATTTGGAAGCTTTGTTTCAAATTTGAGATCATTTTGGAGTAGATTTGGAGGGGTTTGATCGAAATTTAAGTTGCAAATTCGAAGAACACTTTATTAAAACAACCAAAAAAAATTACCAATCCAGTAGACTTTGATGAACAACTTAATAGATAGGTAGATAAAATATAGCATCAACTCTACGACCCAGTAGAGAAATCCCTAAAGAGCAAAAGTATGATAATATGGTAGACTCTAATGAATAATTTAACAGGTAGGCAGCATAATAATAGTATCAACTCTACCGGATTGGTAGAGAAATCCTGAAAAACAAAAATATCACAATCCGGTAGACTTTGACAAAACATTTAATCCCACAGAAAAACCTCTGAAAAGCTTGTGCAGCTCCGGAATTATTTTTAAATATCGCCATTTTCGGGACATTCCGCTAAGACCGCCTGAAGAAGCCCTTTTGTGTCAATCACCCTCAATTAAAGGGGCTGAGAAGGGATGATACGAAGCAGCCCGTTAAACTAGCCGACATAGCAACAGGTGTTCCTAGCGGTCCTCCATCAAACAGAGAGAATAGCCGCTCTTGAAATGTTTAAGTTTAAAGAAGTTGATTGCTTTGTCATACAACAAGAGCGAAATTTGAATCAAAAGACTATGAACGGGAATGAGAAAATGTACAAATACTCTAAGTAGCCTAGATATCCTTAAAAGGAGATTTAAACACATGTTTAAACGGGGAAAGGTAAAGATGTAAACTGGGGTAAATACATGTTATGTCACGCCCTGATCTCGGGAGCGCGATCGGCGCTCAATCGAGATAATTTGACCGAACAAGCTTGTACAATACCTTCTATCCGAACTCACTCGTGACTAAAAGAACGATCCATTTCATTAATTCGATAATGGGGAGGATCATATGAACAACACCAACTTCTTATCATTAGTTACATCATTTATAAAGTTCAAAATACATACACTCTCATAGTTTGAAGCGGAACGTGTGATACAAACACAACATTACTAGTTTGACTTCCCCAACACCTATATACCACCCACACTATGTCTACGGAGCCTTTAATAGATAAAAAAGAGTACGATGAAAGCGCTGGCAACAAGGCCTCGGCTATACCTCCAAACATAATACACAAGGAACAAAAGATATACGACCCCGATATGAATTAGGGCTACCAAGTCAGCTAGGAAGAGGGTGTACCGCTATCAATGATCAAAGCCGCTTGCTGTGGAACCACCTGCATCCATTAAAGATGCAGCGCCCCCGGCAAAAGGAATATTAGTACATATGGAATAGTACTAGTATGAATGACTAAACACCCTCTCGATAGAACGAATGATAACACAAGGAAGGACAATCATAAAATCAATTGGAACCTCAAACAATACCAAAACATCAAGTTAGGAGCAAGACAAGTTTTCAAGTAAATTTTCATATTTTAGGTTGGGAGATCTTAGCACTGATATACCACCATAATTTTAGTACGGAGTCCGATCACGGCCCGATCAGGTAGGCCATCTCACCCAAAGACATCAACCACAATCACAATCATTACCTCAATCTCAATCATTGTTTCAATCGTAATCTCAAGAACAATCACCACCATGTGTGCGGCATGACGTCCGACCCGGTCGGCTAGGCCGTCTTACCACGCCTCGAGCTTTTTACATTACTACAATGTTCCGGAATTCTTAGCCACTTCGATCTCTTTATAGATATAGTAAAATTGAACACGAATTAGGAAGGAGTTCATAGTTCCAGTTCATTTGAGCATTTTATCAAATACTAGGTGTGCGTTAAGGTTTTAAGGTCCTCCTATGGTGGATTCCTTCATGCCCAACCCAATATCCACCCTTTTCTAACTCAACAACCTTCCTACAACTTTGTTGGTACATGCATGCATAGATAACACCCCCACATCCAAGAATTACACTCCCAATTATCCATCTTCTACCCCAAACTCGAAATTAAAGACTAGGGTATGGAACCTTAACTCTTGGATGAAGACTTTGTGACTTTTTCTTGTGAGTTCTTAAGGACTTGAACAAGGATCGGTAAACAATAACCTTAGGAACTTCCCCTCTCACTCTAGACCACTCCCCATTTTCTAAATATAAGTTAGGACCAACAAAAATAACCCACAAGTTGTTTTTATGAAAATGGAATCGGGTGAAAATTTTCAAACTTAGACTCTACGAAGTCGGGTCTGCGGTCGCAGACCGAACCGCAAAATAGGTATGCGGCCTGCAAAGGGGACCGCAGAAAAGGGTCCCAAAACTGGGTTGTTCGGGTTGGGTCTGCGGCAGGTCTACGGTCTACGGTCGCATAATGGACCACAGAGCCTCCTTCCGAAATTTCTCATGTTGGCTTCTTCAATGAATGTGCGACCCGCGAAACGATTATGCGGTCGCACAATTGACCGCAAAATATCATCCCAAATTTGCCGAGTTTCCTGCTTCATTCTGCGGCAGATCTGCGATCTGCAGATCAGTTCTGTGACCGTAGAATGGACCGCAGAAACGCCTTACTCTGCCAAAAATAATTTTCAACTCCCCAATGCGTTGTTCAACACAAAAAGTTTGTACCGTGGCGAAACCCCAGGTTTTAGGTGAAATTTTATGGGGCCTTACATCCTCTCTTGCTTAATATCATTCGTCCTTGAATGAGGGTCAAAATTCGCCATTAGAAACCAATGTGACTCAGCTGCTATTTCACACAACAGAAATTCCAAATTTTGACTAACTCCCCAAATTTTGCCAGAGTTTCTCCTGTAACTGGGCATATCCACCTGTCAGAGAATCCCAGAAATCAACCCTAACAATATATACATGAACCAACGACGCAACATAACATAAAAACAACGCCAATCGTGGCCTCACGAGTAGTATATTACCAAAATGGAACACCCTTAACATCAACTGTACAAATGATACATAATTCAAAGGGAACAATTTCATAGAATCGATTACATAGCTATTCAAACAAATGAGGGTACTTCTTCCTCATCTCTTCCTCGGCTTCCCAGGTGGCCTCTTCAATCTGTTGGTTATGCCATAGTACTTTCACGGAGGCAATTTCTTTATTTCTCAGCTTACGGACCTGCCTATCAAGAATGGCAACTGGGATTTCTACATAAGTCAATTCCTCGTTAACCTCAATAGCCTCAACTGGAACAATAAGCGACGGATCTCCAACCATCTTCTTCAACATGGATACGTGGAACACCGGGTGCACTAAAGACATCTTTGGAGGTAGTTCAATCTTGTAAACTACACGACCAATCCTCTGAATGACTCTGTACGGTCCGACATACCTCGAACTCAACTTCCATTTCTTACCATACCGCATTATACTCTTCACGGGGGAAAACTTTAAGAATACCCAATCATCCTCTTTAAACTCCAAATCTCTGCGACGCACATCCGAATAGGACTTTTGACGACTTCGAGCAGTTTTCAATCATTCTGTAATGATCTTAACCTTCTTCATAGCCTGATGCACGAGGTCTGACCCTATCAACTCTGCTTCCCCAATCTCAAACCATCCAATGGGAGATCTACATCTCCTACCATATAAAGCCTCGAACGGTGCTATCTGAATGCTAGCATAATAATTATTATTGTAGGCAAATTCTATGAGTGACAAATGATCATCCCAGCTACCCTTGAAGTCAAGAACAGAAGCGCGCAGCATATCCTCAAGCATCTGAATAGTCCGCTCTGCCTGCCCATCAGTCTGCGCGTGAAAGGTTGTACTAAGATTCACTTGAGTACCCAAACCTTGCGGAAATGTCTTCCAAAAATTAGCCGTGAACTGTGCCTCTCGATTTGAGATAATAGAAATCGGAGTGCCATGCAACCTGACTATTTCTTTGATATACAACTGAGCATATTATTCGGTTGTGTCAGTAGCCTTAACAGGTAAGAAGTGAGATGATTTGGTGAGTCGATCCATAATTGTCCAAAGCGAGTCATACTTACGAGGCGTGCGAGGTAGTCCCACCATAAAGTCCATATTGATCATCTCCCACTTCCACATTGGAATTTCTATGTTCTGTGCCAACCCATCGGGCCTTTAGTGCCCGGCCATCACTTGCTGACAATTTGGACATCTTGCCACAAAGTCCGCTACATTCCTCTTCATATCATTCCATCAGTAGACTTCCTTAAGATCATGATACATCTTTGTAGAGCCCGGGTGCATTTAATACCTAGAAGTGTGAGTCTCGGTCATGATTCTTTCCCGGAGACCATCTACATTTGGAACACATAGTCGCCTTTGGTACTTTAGTGTACCATCATCCATGCCAAGAGAAAAGGCCATGGTCTTATGTTTATGAATCCCCTCCTTCAATTGTACCAACAATGGATCGTTGTATTGCTTCTCCTTCACCTGAACCACAAGTGATGATTCGTCCCTATTTTGCACAATCACCCCTCCTTCACTAGAATCCGCAAGACGAACTCCCAAACTAGACAACCGATGAACCTCCTTGGCCAACGACCTTTGATATGACTCCAATTGAGCCAAACTCCCCATGGATTTCCGGCTAAGAGCATCCGCCACAACATTAGCCTTCCCCGGATGCTATAGGATATCGATGTTGTAATCCTTGAGTAACTCAAGCCATCTTCTCTGCCTAAGATTCAATTCCTTCTGTTTGAAAATATATTGAAGGCTCTTATGGTCCGTAAATATATATCCACATGGACCCCATACAAATAATGATGCCAAATATTCAATGCAAATACCACCGTCGCAAGCTCTAAGTCATATGTTGGATAATTCTTTTCATGATTCTTGAGTTGCCTAGAAGCATGAGCTATCACCTTGTCATGTTGCATTAATACACACCCAGGTCTGATCCTTGAAGCATCACAATATACCACAAACCTATTTGCACCCTCTGGTAGAGTCAACACCGGTGTCGTAGTCAATCTTGATTTCAACTCTTGGAAGCTTCTTTCACAAGCATCTGACCATTGGAACCTTAACCGCCTTCTGTGTCAATTTAGTCAACGGAGAGGAAAGCGTAGAGAACTCCTCCACAAATCTCCTGTAATACCACACTAAGCCTAAGAAACTGTGAATCTCTGTTGGAGTTGTAGGTCTAGGCCAATTCTTCACAGCTGAAATCTTCTGAGGATCAACCTTAATTCCTTCTCTAGAGACAACATGACCCAAGAACGTGACATATTCAAGCCAAAATTCACATTTCGAAAATTTCGCATACAACTTGTGATGATATAGAGTCTGTAGAACTGTCCTGAGATGATCGGCATGGTCCTCTCGACTTCGCGGATATACAAGGATATCGCCAATAAACACTATCCTGAAGGAGTCAAGAAAAGGCTTTAAGACTCGATTCATAAGATTCATGAAAGCTGCGGGGGCATTTGTTAGCCCAAAAGACATTACTAGAAATTCAAAGTGCTCATACCGGGTCCTGAAAGTTATTTTTGGAATATCCTGCTCCTTAATCTTCAATTGGTAATACTGGGATATTAAATCAATCTTGGAGAAGTACTTAGCACCATACAATTGATCAAACAAAATATTTATCTTTGGCAGTGGGTACTTATTTTTAATTGTGACCTTGTTAAGCTGCCGATAGTCAATACACATTCTTAGTGACCCATCCTTCTTTCTTACAAAGAGAACCGGTGTGCCCCAAGGCGACACACTCGGCCGAATGAAACCTTTCTCTAACAAATCCTTCAATTGTTCATTTAGCTCCTTCAATTCTGCCGGTGCCATTTTGTAGGGTGGAATAGATATAGGTTGTGTGCTCGGCATCACATCAATCCCAAAATCAATCTCCCTATCTAGTGGAATCCCAGGGAGCTCATCCGGAAAGACCTCCGAAAATTCACTCACAACCGGCACGGACTTAAGTGTAGTTTCCTCAACATTGGTGTCCGTAACCCGGACCAAATGGTAAATACACCCCTTGTTAATCATCTTCGCGGCCTTAAGGTAAGAAATAAACCTACCATTCGGCACCACATCATCCCAATTCCATTCAGTCACTGACTCATTTGAAAATTCAAACCTAACGGTTCGGGTTTGACAGTCAAGCTTAGCAAAACATGAATAAAGCCAGTCCATCCCCATTATTACATCAAAATCAACCATCCCCAAATCAATGAGATCTGCCATGGTGTCCCGACCACGCACCGTGACAACATAATCCCTATAAACCCGCGCGGCCACAATAGACTCACCAACCGGAGTAGATACAGAGAACGGCTCATTAAGATGTTCCGGTTCTATCCCAAAATCCATATCAACATAAGGATTGACATAGGACAAAGTGAAACCGAGATCAATAAGAACATACACATCATGAGATTGGACAGTCAATCTACATGTGACAACATCTAAAGAAGCCTCTGAACTCTAGCGACCTTCATAGCATAGAAACGGTTGGGTCCTCCCGAACTTTCTGTACCACCCCTAGTTGCACCACGCCTTGCGAGTACTGGAGTGCCTCGAGGTGGAGGAGGTGTTGCGGATGTAGTAGCTGCAGAACTAGCTGGTTGTGCCGTCCCCCTGTCCACACCCTGGCGGGACGAACGGCAATCCCTCTGAATGTAACCCCTCAATCTACACCCATAGTATATGGGTAGGTCCATGTAGCAGATTCCCAAGTGCATCTTTTCACACCTAGGGCATGGGGGCCTCTGCTACTACTGGAATCTCCCACCAGGCCGACCATGCTGGTAGGATCCCCTATTGCCCTGACCGGGCCTAAAACGACTCCACTGATGTTGACTGGGCCCTGATGGCGGTGCACTTATTGAAGATTGAGCAAAAGACTAGGATGGCCCTGATGACCCTCCCCTGAATATTGACCTACCACCACCACCACCCAAAGAACCTCCAAAGTTGCCCGCGGACCGGGCTTTACTGCTACTCTCTCGCTCCATTCTATTCTTCAATTTACGGTTCTCTATAGCTTGAGCAAATGCCACCATCTTCACATAATTCATATCAGAATTCAAGGCAGTTGTAGCGGCCTCATTGATAACCAAGGGGCTAAGGCCCTGCACAAACCGACGCACTTTAGCCTCCATAGTGGGCAAATCCTTGCTTTCTTCCTAGGTGGCATGTACTAAAAATTATAGCAATGCATGAGTTAGAGGATGAACAATCTTACAATCAGCTTTATCGCACAATCTAGAACATCAAAGAAGGGTGTTATTCCTAAATGCCCAAGTAGCCTCCTAATTATAGATATGGTCGACAACACACTGATAAGAAGCACTCTACTAGACACAACTCCGAGACATCCTATGATACTTTAAAGCCTTAGGCTCTGATACCAAGTTTGTCACGCTCCGACCTCGGGGAGCGCGAGCGCTCAACTGAGATAACCCGGCCGAGTAAGCTTATACAATATCTTCTAACCGAATTCACTCGTGACTAAAGGAAAGATCAATTTCATTAATTAGACAATGAGGAGGATCATGTGAACAACATCAATTCCTTATCATTAGTTACATCATTTATAAAGTTCAGAATACAAACATTCTCATAGTTTGAAGCGTACGTGTGATACAAATACAACATTACTAGCTTGACTTCCCCAACACCAATATACCACACACACTATGTCTACGGAGTCTCTAATAGATATAAAAGAGTACGATGAAAGTGTCGGCAACAAGGCCCCAGCTATACCTCCAAACATAATACACAAGGAAGAAAAGATATATGACTCCGATATGAAGTGGGGCTCACCAAGTCAGTTGAGAAAAGGGTGTACCGCTATCAATGATCAAAGTCGCCTAATGTGGAACCACCTGCATCCATTAAAGATGCAGCGCCCCCGGCAAAAGTAACGTTAGTACATATGGAATAGTACTAGAATGAATGACTAAACACCCTCTCAATAGAAGGAATGATAACACAAGGAAGGATAATCATAAAATCAATGGGAGTCTCAAACAAGAGGTTGTGAGTTCGAGTCACCCCAAGAGCAAGGTGGGGAGTTCTTGGAGGGAAGGATGCCGAGGGTCATTTGGAAACAGCCTCTCTACCCCAGGGTAGGGGTAAGGTCTGCGTACACACTACCCTCCCCAGACCCCACTAGTGGAATTATACTGGGTTGTTGTTGTTGTTGTTGTCTCAAACAATACCAAAACATCAAGTTAGGAACAAGATAAGTTTTCAAGTAAATTTCCATATTTTAGGTTGGGAGATCTTAGCACTGATATACCACCGTGATTTTAGCACGGAGCCCGATCACGGCCCGATCGGCTAGGCTATCTCACCACAATGTCGTGTGGATCGACATCACTATTTTCCAGCAATCATCTCATCCCAATAGAGGGGAATATTCACATCACATCAATCTTATCCCATTAAAGGGTGCAATCACAATTTACTCCTACACCGGCACGTGTATTTTTGGGGTTAGGTTATTTCAACCTACCCTTCCTCGATGACTAACGATACTCCCATGGTGTTTATTTATTTAAAGGATTGACAACTCATTTCATTATCTTTTATACACCATCCATTCCATTGGCACCAATGGCCATAACACAATGTCACTCTTGGCACGTTGGTCGTATTTCATATTTCATGTTCATCTCTTTCACTTTCAAATATCATCACGGATCATCAACAACAAAGCATTTCTATTCAAGACTTTAAGTCCAAATATGAGCAAATAAGAATGTTAAACACATTGAGACTTCTTACACAATTTGGTATAATAGCTTTCATTTGAATCACGACTTGAAGTTATAATATTTAGACATGCAACACATGCTTCGAGCACATTTTTAAATAGAACATAACATAAAAAGAATATTTGGAATACATATTGAATATATATCTTTTGACAGAGGGCTTATTCGGAATAATCAATTTATAATGAACAACTCGGGACTTACAAGGATATTGTGGGGCTCAATTCTAAGAGAGAAGTTTAGCCAACATACCTAGTCTCGAGCTTTTTAAATTACTATGATATTCCGGAATTCTTAGCCACTTCGATCAATTTAGAGATATAGCAGAATTGAACACAAATTAGGAAGAAGTTCATAGTTCCAGCTCATTTGAGTATTTTATAAAAACTAGATGTGCATTAAGGTTTCAAGGTCCTCCTATGGTAGATTCCTTCATCCCCAATCCAATATCTACCCTTTTCTAGCTCAATCACCTTCCTACAACTTTGTTGGTACATGCATGCATAGATAACACCCCCACATCTAAGAATTACACTCCTCATTATCCATCTTCTACCCCAAACTCGAAATTAAAGACTAGGATATGGAATCTTACCTCTTGGATGAAGACTTTGTGACTTTTTCTTGTGAATTCTTGAAGACTTGAGCAAGGATTGGTAAACAATAACCTTAGGAACTTCCCCTCTCGCTCTAGACTACTCCTCCTCTTTAAATATCAGTTAGGACCAGCCAAAATAACCCACAAGTTATTTTTATGAAAATGGGATCGGGTGAAATTTTTCAAACTTAGACTCTACGAAGTCAGGTCTGCGGTCGCAAACCGGACCGCAAAACAGGTATGCAGCCCGCAAAGGGGACCGCAGAAAAGTGTGATGACTCGCCATGTCATCATGCCACATAAGCGCCATTTGGCATATATTAATGCCA
>AWOL01S0175489.1:2726-13747 GCA_000715115.1 Nicotiana otophora
ATGAAAATAGCAATAGATTCATAAAATATAGCATAATCCGAGTTAGAATCACTTACCCCAACAATTATTTTGAAGAAACTTCAAAACATTGCCTCATACCGAGCTCTCAAAGTCCCAAAATCGAAATGGAAATCAAACCCTCGAAATCCCATTTTCTCCTCTGTTCTTCTGCATCTGCGGACACACTATCTCACCTGCGATGCCGCACCTGCGGAATTACCCTCGCATGTGCGGAAATGACTTAAAGTGTTGGGTCCGCATCTGTGATGAAGGAGCCGCACCTGGGTGTGCGTGCCTGTGGACAATGGTCCGCTTCTACGTTCACCCCTCTAGCTCACTCTCCGCATCAGTGGAACTTCAAGCACATCTGCGGGTTTGCAGATGCGGAAATCCCCTCGCACCTGCGATCCTTGACCATCTCCTCAACCCTCGCTTCTGTGCTTGGCCTAACGCACGTACGCGTTCCCACCCGCGGTTCCCTACTCCCATGTGCGAAACACCAGAAACTCAGCAATTGCAGAAGTCCAATTTCGATCTGTTAAGCATCTGAAACACACCCGAGGCCCCCGGGACCTCAACTAAATATACCAACAAGTCCTAAAATACCATATGAACTTAGTCGAGCCCTAAAAATAGGTCAAACAATAACAAAGACACGAATTACACCCGGATTCAAGCCTAATGAACTTCTAAACTTTCAAATTCCACAAATGATGCCGAAACCTACCAAACCACATCCGATTGACCTCACATTTTGCCCACAAGTCATATTCAACATTACGGACCTACTATAACTTTCAGAATCGGAATCTGACCCCGATATTAAAAATTTAACCCCCGATCAAACTTTCCAAAAATTCGACTTTCGCCATTTCAAGCCTAAATTAGCTACAGACCTCAAATTCATAGTCCGGACACGTTCCTAAGTCCAAAATCACGCAACAGAGCTAAGGAACCGGCAGAACTCCATTCTGGAGTCGTCTTCACATTATTTCGACTACGATCAAAATCCTAAGACTTAAGCTTCCATTTTAGGGACTAAGTATTCCAAATCACTATGAAACCAAAAATAAGACCTCCCAGCAAGTCAATGGGGATGAGATAGAGTAAAACCCCTCCACGAACCGGCGATAATAACCCGCCAAACCGAAGAAGCTACGAATCTCTGTAGCTAAAGTAGGTCTAGGCCAACTCTAAACTGCATCAATCTTCTTAGGATCTACCTTAATTACCTTGGAAGATACAACATGGCCAATAAAGACAATCGAGTCCAACCAAAACTCACGCTTTGAAAACTTTACATATAACAAACGATCCCTCAAAGTCTAAAGTATGATCCGGAGATGCTGCTCATGCTCCTCTCGACTGCAGGAGTAAATCAAAATATCATCAATAAAAATGATCATAAAGCAATACAGATAGGGGTTGAACACCCGGTTCATCAAATCCATAAAGGCTGGTGGGGCATTAGTCAAGCCAAATGACATCACCAAGAACTCGTAGTTACCATACAGAGACCAAAAAGTTGTATTAGGGACATCTGATGCCCTAATCTTCACATGATGGTAGCCCGACCTCACATCAATCTTGTAAAACACCTTGTTATCCAGAAGCTGGTCAAATAGATCATCAATCCTCGGCAGTGGATACTTGTTCTTGATAGTGACTTTATTCAAATGCCGATAATCTATGCACATCCTCATTGATCTGTCCTTCTTCTTCACAAACAACACCGGTGCATCCCAAGGCGAGACAGTAGGTTTAATGAATCCCTTGTCGAGCAAATCATACAACTGCTCCTTCAATTCCTTCAACTGAACTGGGTCATATGGTATAGTGGAATAGAAATAGGTTGAGTGCGCGAAACCAAGTCAATGCAAAAGTCAATATCTCTATTGGGGTGGCATGCCCGACAATTCTGTAGGAAAAGACTCTGGAAACTCACGCACAATCGGAACCGAATCCATTAACGGAACCTCCGTACTAGAATCACAGAAATCATCCAAATATGCTAGAAACCCCTTTTCAACCATATGGTGAGCCTTCACATATAAAATGATCCTATTAGTGGAGTGACCAGGATTCCCTCTCTACTCCAATCGAGGCAACCCTGCCATGGCTAACGTCATATTCCTGGCATGACAATCCAAGATGGTGTGATATAGTTGACAACTAATACATGCCTAATATCACATCAAAATCCATCATACCAAGTAACAAAAGGCCGACCCTGGTCTTATAGCTCTTGATAGTGACAAAACAAGAATGATAGACCCGATCCACCACAATAGAATCCCTAACGGGCGCAGACACATAAACATGAGCACTCAAAGAATCACAAGACATATCTGAATTTGATACAAAATAGGATGACACATATGAATAAGTAGAGACCAGATCAAATAAAACTGATGCATCTCTATGGCAACCTAAAACAATACTTGTGATGACCGCATCATACGATTCCACCTCAGGTCTAGCTGCAAATGCATAGAAATAGGGCTGAGCCCCTCCAGATTGACCTCCACCTATTGGACGGCCTCTCACTGACTGGCATCTACCTCTAGCTGCCTGACCTCTACTTCTAGCTTCCTGACCCCCACCTCTAGCTGCCTGAGAAGGCGGTGGAGCAATCGGTGCTGAAATTATGGCACGAGTACTCGACTATGGCATACTGCTTTAAAGTCTGGGATAATACCTCCTGATGTGACCCATACCTCTACACTCAAAGCACTCTCTCTACTGACGTGGCTGTTGAATCTAGGAATGACCTTGACGGTCTAAATAACCACTGTGATAGCTCTGAATTGGTGGTGCACTGATGCAAGCTGAAGGTGCACTGTATGCTACATGCTCAGGACGAGACCCTTAAGAACCATGACTACCCGAAGCACCATGAGATACCTGAAGCACTGACTGAATCGGCCTAATAGGATGGCCTCTACCAAATAAACCCCTACCTCCAGATGTGGCACCACTGAAACCACTGAAATAATGAGGCCTCTTACCAGATGTCACCTCTCTACCCTGGCCACGAATCCTCTCGATCCGCCTAGCGATCTCCATAACTCGAGTGAAAGAAATATCATCCTCACTCTCTCTAAACGTCTGTAGCCTGATGCCGTAAGTAAAGCCACCTATAAATCTTCGCACCTTCTCTCTCTCTCTCAGTAGGAATCAAAATAGCTCAATGGTGTGATAGATCCACAAATCTAGTCTCATATTGGGTAACGGTCATGCTACCCTACTAGAGGCATTGAAATTAACTGCGTAAGTCCTCTCTCTGAGTGCAGGGGATGAACTTCTCTAAGAATAACTATAAGAATTGAGCCCAAGTGAGAAGAGGTGAACCTGTCGTTCTACCCCAAACATACTCATGCCATATCATATTGGTAGAGCCATGCATCTGAAACGCTGTGAAGTCAACTCCAATGGACTCCACTATACCCATGTTGCACAATACCTCATGGAACTAGTCTAAACAATCTTAGGGTTCCTCAGAAGTTGTACCACTAAAGGGAAAGTGAAATAACTTGGTGAACTTGTCCAACCTCTTCAGCCCCTCGGCTGACATCACGGGCCCCTCCTTGGAGTGTGTAGCAATAACATGCCGATCTGCTCCAACTAGTAAAACTGTCGGAGTCTGATATCCATGAGCCATATGCTCAGGAGTGTGAGTAGTGGAGTCTTGGCTCCTCCCCCAGCCTGAGAAATGGTTAGTTACATAGGGAACACAACTGCCTAGGACACACTCTCCATAAGTCCAACTAAGCATACTAGGGAATCCTGAAGTATAGGGGTGGCAATGAACCCATTTGGGACCTGAGCTGGTCCAGCTGGCGCGGCCAAAATAAGGATCTCCTCATCTTGCTCGATCTGAGGGTCTGCAATAGGTCATGATGTGGGTGCTCTAGGCTAAGATCTACCTCTACCTCTGGCCCTACCTCAGCCCCGGCCTCTACCACTGCCTATTACAGAGCCAGAGGCTGAGAGGTTCACTACTACCTCTAGTACTTTAGGATGCCCTAGTCATCATGGTTGGCCATATAGAGAGTGTGGCCCAGGTAGATGTGTTCCCTATTACACCAGCCATCTCAGAGGCTAGGGGAGGATCCCAGACTCCCGCTACTCACATTCCAGAGCAGATGGATCACGGGTATCAAACCCTAGCAGTTCTACCAGTTGGGGTCGCTCAGTCCGTTGTTGCTACACAGTCCGAGGAGTGACCTAGGATATCAGCTGAGGGGATGAAGAGGTTGGACAAGTTCACCAAGTTGTTACTTGTTTGCTTTGGTGGTGCGCCTTCTAAGAACCCCAAGGATTTCTTGGACCATTTCCATGATTTATTGCGCAACATGGTATAGTGGAGTCCAACAGAGTTGACTTTGTAGTGTTTTAGATGCATGGCTCTGCCAAGAGATGGTGGCAAGAGTATGTTTGGGGCAGACTAGTAGGTTCACCTCCTCTCACTTGGGATCTGTTCGCACAACTAATCTTGGAGAAGTTAATCCACTTCACTTAGAAAGAGGACTTCCGCAGCCAATTTGAGCGCCTTCAGTAGGATAGCATGACCGTTACTTAGTATGAGACTAGATTTGTTGATCTATCATGCCACGAAGTTATCTTGATCCCTACTAAGAGGGTGAGGGTGAGGAGATTTATATATGTCCTTTCTTATGGCATCAGGCTACAGATGGCTAGAGAGACCAAGGATGATATTTCATTTACTCATGTTCTGGAGATAGCTAGAGAGATCGAGAGGATTCATGGATAGGGCAGAGAGGTGACATCTGAGAAGAGGCCTCATCATTTCGGTGGTTTCAGTGGTGCCTCGTTAGGAGGCAGGGATTCATTTGGCAGAGGTCATCCTATTAGGCCGATTCAGTCAGAGCTTCAGGTGTCATATAGTCCTCCAGGCAGTCGCGGTGCATATGGGTCTAGTTCCAAGCAACCGGTATTTAGTGCACCTTCAGCTCCAATCAGTGAGACACCACTACAAAATTACAACTATAGTCATTCGGGTCATCAGGGATCGTCTTAGACTCAGCAACTATGCCAGCCGAGGGGTTGCTTTGAGTGCGGTGATGCAGGTCATATCAGGAGGTATTGTCCTAAATTAAGTAGCAGCATTCCACAACAGGGTGCTCGTGTCATAGTTTCGGCACTAGTTGCTCCACCGCCTGCTCAGCCAGCTAGGGGCCGGGGTCAAGTAGCCCAAGGTGGTGGTCACACCATTATAGGTTGTGGCTAGCTAACGAGAGGTTATTTGAGAGATGGAGGTCCAATTGGTGGGGCTCAGCCCTGATGCTATACATTTCTAACTAGACCTAAGGCAGAGTCGTCAGATGCGGTCATCACAGGTATTGTTTCGATTTGCCATAGAGATGCATCACTTTTTTTACCAGGGTTTTACTTATTCGTATGTATCATCTTATTTTGCTTCATATTTGGATATGTCTTGTTATTCCTTGAGTACTTCTATTTATGTGTCTACGCCCGTTGGGGACTCTATTGTGGTGGACCAGGTCTATCATTCTTGTTTGGTCACTATCGGGAGCTATGAGACTAGGGTCGACCTTCTGTTGCTTTATATGGTGGATTTTGATGTGATTTTGGACATGGATTGGTTGTCACCTTATCATGCTATCTTGGATTGTCATGCCAAGACTGTGACATTAGCCATGTCAGGGTTGCCTCGACTGGAGTGGAGAGGGACTCCTGGTCACTCCACTAGAGGGGTCATTTCATAAGTGAAGGCATAGCGTATGGTCGAGAAGGGTTATCTGGCGTATCTGGCTTATATCAGTGTTAGCTCTGTTGCTTTATGTATATATATGCACAGGTTTTTAGTAGGTGTCTTGTTATTGCCTCGTCACTACCTTGTCGAGGTTATACTCGACACTTACGGGGTACATTGGGTCGGTTGTACTGATACTTTACTTCTGCACTCCTTGTGTAGATTTTGGAGTTGGTCTCAACGACGTTTAGCCGAGTTGTGGCCCCGAAAACATATGCATTTGGAGACTTGAGGTAGACCTGCATGGCGATCGCAGTCCATGAGGTCCCCTTTATTATCTAGTTTTAATGTTTATTTTATTTTGGACAGTTGTAATCCCTTCAGACATTGGGTGTAGCACTTTTTGATATACTCGTGTACTTATGACACCAGATTCCAGGTTTATGCTAGTCGGTGTTGGAATTATAATATCTATTTGAAATTCTACAGCTTTAATTGAAATTAAATTTCTTTCAGTTATCTAAAAATGATTAGTTGTGGACTAAATTTGGCTTGCCTAGCAAGTAGATGTTGGGTGCCATCACGACCCCGTAGTTGGAAATTTATGGTCTTGACAAGTTGGTATCAGAGCACTAGTTTGCCTAGGTCTCACGAGTCATGAGCAAGCTTATTAGAGTCTAGAGGATCGATATGGAGACGTTTGTACTTACCTTCAAGAGGTTGTAGAGCTTTAGGAAATGTCACTTCTTTCTTTCTCTATCGTGCGACTTTAATTTGTCACTGAAGTTTGAACTATTCTATTCTTGTTCTCTCGCAGATGGTGAGGACACGCACAACATCCCAGCTGGTCAGGAGTCAAAGCCCCAAGTTGCAGCCACTACCAAGGGTAGGGGCCAGAACCGAGGTTGAGGTCGAGCTAGAGGAAGAGGTAGAGCTCAGCCCAGAGCACAAGCAGCAACACCTACTGCAGAGCCTCAGTTCGAGCAGGAGGAAGAGGTCCATGTTCAGACCGTGCCACTTGGACCGGCCCAGATCCCAGAGGGGTTTATTGTCACCCCAGTACTTCAGGATTCCCTCGTCCGCTTTGTGGGACTTATAGAGAGTGTGGACTAGACCGGTGCAGTTCTTGTAGCACCAGCCCTCTCTCAAGCTGGGGGAGGAGCCTAGATTTCCCACTACTTTGGAGCAGATGGCTCCCATATACCAGACTCTGGCAGTCCCATCAGCTGGAGTACTTCAACCTATCATTGCAACTGAGCCCATGGAGAGGCCTGCTATGTTGTCCAAGGGGCTGAAGATGTTGTACAAGTTCACTAAGTTATTTCCTAGTCTCTTTGGTGGCACACGTTCTGAGGGCCCATAGGATTTATTTGACCATTGCCACAAGATGTTGCATAACATGGGTATAGTGAAGTCCAATGGAGTTGCCATCGCGGTATTTCAGATGCATGTCTCTGCCAAGAGATGGTGGCAGGACTCTGTTCGAGGCAGACCAACAGATTTACCTCCACTAACTTCGGATCAGTTTTCACAGCTATTCTTGGAGAAGTTCATCCCTTTTACTCTAAGAAAGGAGTACCGCAGCCAAATTTGGCACCTCCAATAGGGTAGCATGATGGTTACCTAGTACGAGACCAGATTCATAGATTTATCTTGCCATGCAGTTATCTTGCCAGATTTATAGAACCGGCCTATCATTTTGAGTATTGTAGCCTCGTTCCCCAATTTATCACTTTTTGTATATTCATTTATGGTTATGTGACTTGCGGGGGTAGTTGGTTTGGTTCCGGAGATGTTTCAGAGCGAATTGGGACACTTAGTCCCAAGGTTGAAAGCTTAAGTTGAAAGATTGACCGGATGTTAACTTTTATGTAAACAACTCTGAAATAGAGTTTTGATAGTTCTGATAGCTTTGTATGATTATTTTTGAGTAAGGCGTATGTTCGGATATGGATTTGGAGGTCCGTAGGTCATTTTGGATTGAATTAGCGAATGGTGGAAAGTTGAAGGGTTGGAAGGTTGAGAAGTTTGATCGAGAGTTGCCTTTGTTGATATCGGGTTTAAATTTTGGTTTTGGGAATTGGAGTAGGCCTGTTGTGTCATTTATGTCTTGTGTGCAAAATTTGAGGTCAATCGTAGTTGGTTTGGTATGTTTCGGCATTAGTTTTAGAAGTTGGAAGTTCAATAGTTCATTACGCTTATATTGGGGTGCGACTCATGTTTCGATATTGTTTTATGTGATTTGAGGCTTCGACTAAGTTCTTATCGTGTTTTAGGACCTGTTTATATGCTTGGATAGGGTCCAGGGGCCTCGGGTGTGATTCAGAACATGTTCGGCGTTATTTTTGTAGTTTGTGGACTACTAATTTCCCTATATATGGTTTTCTTATACGCATTCGTGAGGGAAGGGACACAGTCGTGAAAGGGATTTTAAGACTGGAGGAAAGTTGTGCATCACGTTTGGGAGACAGGGGACGTGTTCGTGAATGTTGAGGTAGGTTGTGCATCGCGAACGCATGAAGAGAGTCGCGTTCGTGTAGAAGGAAGGTCAGGCTTAGGGGTGGCATGTGTTTGTTCATCGCGATCGCGAGGCGTAGATCGCGATCGCAAATCTTTATGGTGTTTGGTCATCGCGTTCGTGACTGGGCGGTCGTGTTCGCGCAAGAGGTTTCATCAGCTGAAAATTTTTGTACTTCATGAACAGGGGGGCATTTTTTACGTTCGCAAAGAGGAGCACCTGGCCAGAAAGTTTAAAACACAAATCGAGGGTTAGAGTATTATTTTCACATTTTGAGTTGTAGAGCTCGGTTTTGGGCGATTATCGAGAGTATTTTTATGTCTTGGATCTGGGTAAATATTTTTGACTCGAATTTGTAATTATTCCATGATTACATCTTTGTTTTATCATTTAGTTAGTGAATTAAAGTGTAGAAATGGGCGATTTGTGGAAACTTTGCAAAAATAAAAAATGGAGGTTTGAAGGTCGATTTCAGGTCGAAATTAGATGATTTTGGTATGGTTGGACTCGTAATTGAATGTGTTTTTGGAATTTGTGAATTTTGTCAGGTTCCGAGGTGCGGGCCCGGGGTTGAATCTTTGGACTGACTTTTTGATGTCTATAGCTTTTATTGATAGTATTATGTTATTTTGGCTATATTCAAGCCTTTCAGAGGTTGATACACCCGGGAAGGTCTTGTTAGCGGAGTGATTTGTCTTGCTTGAGGTAAGTATCTTATCTAAACTTGGTTGAGGCATTAGTTGCCAAAATTATTTATGATGGCTACGTACTATGGGTGGCACATATGTGTGGGGTTGAGCCCATATGCGTGCATCGGGGGTCCTATTTTTATGCTCAGGGTAGTTCTTAGGCTACGACATGACTTGAAATGATTGTTAAGCTTCAAGTTGACATGTTGCTATTATTTGCACCCCTCTGTGAGCTATTTGTACCATATTTGAGATTTCGCTGAGGTTATTCTTTCGGTTGAACCTGATAAACTGCTATTTCTTCATGGAAATTGTCTTTTCTAGATGTGAGAGCACACATTACATATGCCTACACCATAGTGTGTTATTTATACCAGTCCAGGAGTAAAAAACATGATAATCATTAATCATGTTCATGTATTTCCGTATATTTGCTTTCTCTGTGTTATGAGCTAGACCGGTAGCATGTGACCACGCCAGACGGATTGTGATTATTGGCACGTGAGTTGTCTGTGCGGTTGGTTCTATTAGCACATGAGTTGTACGTGTAGCATGTGATCCGTACGGATCCTGTTATTGATATTATTAGCACGTGAGTTATCCGTGCAGCACATGAGTTGTCCGTGCGATTGATTCTATTAGCACGTGAGTTGTCCGTGCGGCGTATGGATATGGATCTGTCCCCCTAGGGTCACCCTCTCATGTTTCTCTCTTGATAGTGTACACACGATTATTAAGGAAACCTGATCAGTGGTTTGGTACGGATATGGAAAGGTTGAGGAAACTCTGGCCAGTGTTATTTTGGAATTGCATTTCATCTTTACTTGCACCTTCCATGGTTTATTATCTTATATGTTGTACCCGTGACTGAGTAGAGATTTTGAATAACTATACACACACAAAAAAAATAGTTCTTCCAGTATTTTATACATGTTCAAAATCTTTACTGTTCTGTACTTGTTGGATTTTATGAAACTGTACAGGTTATAGCATGTATCATTTATAATTCTTACTTATTTTACCTCGCCGAGGTTAGTTACGATACTTATTGAGTACATTGGGTCGATTACACTCATACTACATTCTATACTTAATTGTGCAGATCCAGGCGTGAGGACCAGTTATCAAAAATAAGCTTGCTTGATTGAACTGAGTTTGAGAGGCGAGGTAAAGTTGCATCCTTGGTCGCAATTTTGACTTGTCTTTTCCTTACATACTATTGTTACAATTTGGGTAGTGTTATTATTGTTCAGTTTCAGATTTATATTCCGTTATAGAGCTCATGACTCTGTATTTACCAGTTTCTGAGGAATTGTCCTTGTATTGACAGTATTTTGTTACATTGAGGTTTCAGACTTATGCTATTTCTATAATTTATGTTGTTTTGGTTCTTTATTGTTAAGTTTTGGCTTGCCTAGCTAGTGTGTTAGGCAACATCACGACGGGTAGGGATTTTGGGTCGTGACAAGTTGGTATCAGAGCCCTAGGTCCATAGGTAGTACGAGTCATAAGCATGTTTAGTAGAGTCTTGCGGATCGGTACAGAGACATCTGTATTTATATTCGAGAGTCTAACGAACCATTAGGAAACTTCACTTTCTTGTATTCTTGTCATGTGGATTTGTTATTTCTAAAATATGAACTTGGCTCTTCTATTTTCTNCATTCTATACTTAATTGTGCAGATCCAGGCGTGAGGACCAGTTATCAAAAATAAGCTTGCTTGATTGAACTGAGTTTGAGAGGCGAGGTAAAGTTGCATCCTTGGTCGCAATTTTGACTTGTCTTTTCCTTACATACTATTGTTACAATTTGGGTAGTGTTATTATTGTTCAGTTTCAGATTTATATTCCGTTATAGAGCTCATGACTCTGTATTTACCAGTTTCTGAGGAATTGTCCTTGTATTGACAGTATTTTGTTACATTGAGGTTTCAGACTTATGCTATTTCTATAATTTATGTTGTTTTGGTTCTTTATTGTTAAGTTTTGGCTTGCCTAGCTAGTGTGTTAGGCAACATCACGACGGGTAGGGATTTTGGGTCGTGACAAGTTGGTATCAGAGCCCTAGGTCCATAGG
>AWOL01S0175576.1:16170-30174 GCA_000715115.1 Nicotiana otophora
AGTTTTAGTTTTTTCATCTTTCGGTTTACAGGTTCGAAATTTTACAAGTTCCAAAGTTATGAGTTTGAAGGTTTATGTGTTTGAAAGTTTACGGGTTTAAAAATTATAAAGTTTATGGGTTCAAAATTTTACAGTTCGAAAGTTTAGCGGTTCGGAAGTTTATGACATTTGTGGGTTTGAAAGGTTGTTGGTTCGAAAGTTTATGATTTTATGTTTATTGTATCTAAATTATTTATGGATACTCTTGAGAAGTTATTTTCCTGAATTTGCGTACCAAACACCGAAAAATGAATAAGACTACTACTTATTTTCTAAGAAAATATTTTCTTGAAAAAGTTTTCCACGGAAAATATTTTTCGTTATACCAAACACACCCTTAAGTGACATTATTGAAATAGGATTAATTTTATTTAATTTTAAAGAGTCTCCACGTGGAATAATTTATTATGGTGTCCCAAGTCACCGATTTAGTTTAAATCTCAATTCAAGGAAATTTGACTCTGTTTAAGTTTGCGAAACACATAAGATCGGGTAAGAAATTCTGTTAACCCGGGAGAAGGTGCGAGGCACTCCCGGATTTCGTGGTTCTAGAACGCTCACTTAACAATTACACTTGGCTTAATTATTGGATTATTACATATTTTAAAACCTACTTACATTTTATCTTTTATCGCTTTTTGTCACGCCCCAATTTTCCCTCCGTAGGAAGTCATGACTACACCTAGTCTCTAAAACTAGGTAAGCCTAACACTTACTGAATTAATAGAAGAATTCAACCATCAACTGATAAATATGAAATAGAAATCTTTATACACAACTTACAATTCCAAAACTGGTAGTACAAGTCATATGTTATACTGAGTTTGCTAGAAAATCCCTAAATACAACTGTTCGGAATAGAATTAAACAGTACAATTAAAATATCAGAAGGTGACTATGAGGCCTGCGAACGCGACGGCAGGTTTACCTTGAGTCTCCACAGCAATGCTCGACCAGCCAGCTAATAATCAACAATAACTGTGGAACCTGGATCTGTACAAAAATGTGTAGAAACATAATATGAGTACACCACAGCTGTACCCACTAAGTATCAAGACTGATCTCGGTGGAGTAGTGACGTGAGACAGTCAAGATACCTACCGGACTAAACAAACTGAACAAGTATGAAGGTGAACTAACAGAGAAATAATGTTAATATAAAGCTAAGCAGGATAAGGAATACAAAAATAATACTTGCAATGATACGCTGGTAATAACAATTTTAACAGGAAGCAACCGGGTATTAACATTGTAGAGTAAGTTGAACACAGTCTAAGTCCGGTGAAACCAAATACGGGAAAAACCAGCAACAACTCAATAATAAAAACTGCTTTCACACCAGATCTTTCAAGCACTTCCACGAGGTACCAAACCTCATAATTACAGCTCGCAGGTTCCAATTCATGAACCCTAATCACTTCGCATCTTGTGCCCACATTACAATTTATAACCGCACAGACGACTCACGTTCCAAGGGAGTGACAATATCTAATATCCGCACGGGCCACTCACGTGCAAACATAACAATTCTCACACATAAGGCAAGTAGACAATAGTATATGTAATGGTCAATAACGTCATGATTCATCTTCTTAGTGTATGCTTGTGAAAGTATTCTACCACAATTCAAGTCAACAAATAAAAGTAGAGACACTGAATGGTACATAAGAACCGATCACTACGAAATGTACAACGTAATAAAGATATCAATAAAGTCGAAGCAACGACTAGCACAACAAGATCATCTACATGAAACTAAGCAATTAGTACAACATGGAGGAAGACAATTAATAGTGTGCTAAGGAAACAACAATCAAAGAGAAGTACAAAAGATTGGGGAAATGAAAACAAGAGCCCTACCGAGGTACCGCCTCATAGTCTCAAATCATAAAATGAATCACAAACTTTCCTTATATCACTGCGGGAGCCTTTAAATTTAGTTTTTAAGATTATTTTTTCCAAAATAGCATCTCACGTTTTAGCCCACCTTATCACATTGTATGGATAGTTCCCCTACTAGCCACGCATATTAATCCCACCTTATCTACCGCATGCATTCAACACCCAGAGCTTATACCACCCCATGCGTATCAATAATATCAACAGCACGACAGAAAACCTCGTGCAAATATAATAACAATCGCACGACAGAAACCTCGTGCAAACACAATAACAACAGTACAACATAAAGCTCGTGCAAACAATATAACAATTCTCTCAACAACAGCACGGCAGAAAGCTCGTGCAAATAACATAACAATTCTCTCAACAATAACACGCGTTCCAAAACATAACAACTCAAATAAATGACTTTCACAATATATGCCCATATGCCACGACATTTCCTCAAAACAGTTTCAATATCACAACCACGCATGGACCTAGGCTCAACAACATTGAATACAATAATAACAATGACAATAACACAAGAATACGGCAAGTAAATCAACTCAGGAACTTCAAAACACAAAGAAATGGAAGAACGAGCTCACAAAGAAGGACACAACAAGGAATAATGGTCTCAACAAGAATAGCTCAACAAGGAAGAGATAATGTGTAGCAATGATTCCAAATAAGGATAAGTCAACAATGATAAGGAATAATAAAACTCCATTTAGGGTTGAGCAATTACAGAAGAGATATAACAAATTTAATTAAGGATAAGCAACTACGGAAAAGATAATAATAACTTCAATTAAGGTTAGCCAATTACGAAAAAGATAATAATAACTTATAAGGTTATACGATTACGAAAAATATAATAATAACTTCAATTAAGGATAAGCAGTTACGTAAAGGATAACATGACAATAAAGAGGCAACAACTTCAGTTAAGGTACATAAGAGTTAAATCGGTAATAAGGGTAGAACATGAAGCAATTAATTCCAAATAAGACACGTAAGGGTGAATTTAGTAAATGGAAGATTTAACATGACAAAACAACTTCATATCTAATGAATATAAGAACCTAAGAGCCCTAAATGGTCAAATTTCCACAAATAAGTCTGAGCACGTACTCGTCACCTCGCGTACACGGCCTTCACATGACACAATTAGCACAAATGACTTGAATCCTAAGGGGTAGTTTCCCCATACAGAGTTAGGTAAGATACTTACCTCAAAGAAGCTAGACTGTTACTCTAAGTTGACCTTCTCGAGTGAAACAATCTACGGACGACGCAAATCTAATCAAAATAACTTCAATTCATAAATAAAACTCATAGAAAATAATTCCGAATAATAAAGTTTCAATCTTTAACAAAAACTAAAAAGTTAACCAAAAAGTCAAACCTCGGGCCCGCACCTCGGAACCCGATAAAATTTACAAAACCCGAAGACCTATTTGATAATGAGTCCAACCATACAAGAATTACTCAATCCGACCTCAAATCGCCTTTCAAATTCCCAAAATTTAGTCTAAGAAGTTTTCACAATTTCCCCCCAAATTTCCAACTCAAATCACTAATTAAATGATGAAAACAACAATGGATTCGTGTAATATAGCCAAAATCGAATTAGAATCACTTACTGCGATGATTTTCTTAAAACACCCACGAAAGAAATCTTCACAAACCGAGCTCTCTAAGTAATAAAAAATGAGATAAAACCCTCGTTTATATGGTACTATATCGGATCTTCCAAAGTGCTGACCGCACATATTTTTGTGTGGTCCGCACTTCCAAGTTCCTCGGCCGCGATCCAAATTGTGCGGCCGCACTTAAGCAGCAACTGCACTACCAGGCTTTAGTAATTTTACTATACCTTTCTATAAAAATGTCCAAATAATAAATAGTTTACTTTTCTAGAAACTAGACTCAAAGGGCTACAACTTTTATTTTTGGATCATCTCCAAATTCCTTATAGATTAAAAGATATAAGCTTCTGAAATTAGAACATCAACCTGCACATTTTTCCTTTCTGCGGTCCGCACATTTTCCATTGCCTCCGCACTCTGGGAGTTTGTGGTCGCACATGGGTTTTGCTTCAGCACTCCACAAATGTTCCCTCCGCATTTCAACTGCTCCAAAACAAAATAAAAGTGTCGAAATGCCCAGACTTCTTCAAAACTCTCCCGAAACACACCTGAGACCCCCGAGACCTCAACCAAATATACCAACAAGTCCTAAAACATAACGCGGACCTGCTCGAGGCCTCAAACCACATCAAACAACATTGAAACTATGAATCGCACCGCAAATCAAACTTATGAATTTTCAAATCTTCCAACTTCCAAAACTCGTGCCCAAACATATCAAATTAACCCGGAATGACGTTAAATTTTGCATGCAAGTTCCAAATGACATAACAGAGCTAATCCAACTCTTGGAATCGCATTCCGACCCCGATATCACCAAAGTCAAGTCTCAGTCAAACCTCTCAACCTTCCAAAACTCCAACTTCCGATTTTTGCCGAAATGCTTATACTCTACGGACCTCCAAATCCAAATCTGGACGCACGACTAAGTCCAAAATCACCATACGGAGCTAGTGGAATCATGAAAATGCCATTTCAGAATCGTCTACACAAAAGTCAAAAACTCTGATCAACTCTTACCGCTTAAGCTTCTAAAACATAAATCATTCTTCCAAATTGATCCCCAATCATCCGAAAACTGAACTCGGCCACACACGCAAGTCATAACACATAAAACGAATCTGTCTGATATCTTACGCCGTCGAACATGACGCTAATTCTCAAAATAACCGGTCGGGTCGTTACACTTTTAAATTACTTTTTTCACTTTTAAATTATTTATTTATTATAATTATGGAATTCTCTTTGAAACGAATCACGTGTATATATTCGCTTTTGTTTGGTGTGTTAAAATCATGTCACGCGTATGTGTACACAAATAATAACACTTTATTATTATTAAGATTGTTTCGCCCAAAGTTGCGCGAACGCATACCTTGATTTTAATTTTGAGAATCGTAATTATGTCACACGAACGTATACATAATCACGATCATTCAATTAATTAAGAGCGCACCTAAATCATTCTAGCGCATTCATGATTTGTTTATTCCTTAAGTTTAAGATTATTACAAGGTCTAGAGTTATGAATATGGAATTATTTGAAGAATAAAGTATTTTTGAGGAGGCTAATTTTGCCAATATTTTTTAGAGCATTTATAGGTAGTTCTTAATTGTGTGAGAAGGGGGATAACATATTTATCCTTAAAGAATCAAGGGATATTTACCTTCCTATACACTATTTGAAACCTTATTACCTTCCCTACTCAAGTTTCAAATTAATTACATGGTCATATACATTTTACCAATTATATATAAATAAATTTTAAATGAGTATCCCTTTATATTAGGAATTGAATAAGGAATATCAGTTATTTCCTTATCCCTTTATACTTGCTCTCTCTCTCTCTCTCTCCGTCTCTCTATCGTTGTCTTTGTCTTCATCTCTCTACTCTCACTCTCTTTTGTTCCCCAATTTTTTCTTCATTTGATGTTCTCTATTTTTTATACTTTTTTGTTGTATAGAGTTTTAATGTAATTCATCAATGGATTTCAATCGTTTTAACTTAGCAATTTATTTTCATATTGCACAATTGGTGTTCAAATTAAAATTGTCGATTAATAAATTTTGAAGGTATTTGACTATTCACAATTGACAGCCATTAAAAAGCTTTTAAGCTTTGAAATCGAATTTAGGTTTTCAAAAACTATTATTTGTTTGGATTGGGTGTTGTTGCAAATAATTGGAAATATTATTTGGAGTTTATATCTCAATTTTGGTGTTTTGGTGAAGATTAGACTTAATTTTGGCTGAATTTCAGATTGAAACTCGAACAACAAGAAGAAGAACACATGACATACAATATACTTACGAAATTGTAGTAAAGTTGTATTATAATTGTATGCAAATTATATTCTGTTGTATTTATATATATTTTCTTATTTGAATGTTATATGAAAGGTGAAAAATAGTTATATAATGTATTAATCGTTGTATAAAATTTGTATTTAAGTTATCAATACTATCTTTTTGCATAAAGTTGTTGATATGTATCAAAATTGTATTAAGAGAGTAAGTTTTGATTGGAATTTTAGAGAGGAAGAAGCACACACCACATATAAAATATATACAAATCAGATACAAAATAGATACAAAATACATATTGTATAAAAATTATATTTAAGTTGTATGATATTGTAGTTGTATTTAACTGGGTAGAAATAATATATGAAAGTTGTAGATAAGTTGTAAATAAGTTGTATAATATATAATTAGTTATAAAATTTATTTTTACTATGTATGTTGTTGTAGATATTCAAATTTGTATTAAATTTATACGAAATTTATTTTTAATTTGTATGTTGATGTACCATATATTTTTCTTAGAGATAGAGATTTTATGTGTTTAGTTTGAATATAAATATGCAATGAAGTTTAGATTCAGTAGAAGTTCTCTTTTAGATCTTGCTAAAATCCGTCCCAAATTCTCCTTAACTTTCTATATAAAATAGTTCACACTATGCAATATGCAGTTCAAAAACTAAAAGCAAAATGTGCAACTTTTTTTAATAAAAAAAATTTAAAATAAATAAATAAACTTGCAAGCTTTATTAATTTGCATGCGATTCTTCTTCAACAATATCTATGAAATAATAAGCAAAATTTATTTCGATGGTAATGTAAGATACTATATGTGCTGTCAACAACGAGTTTTTTTCTTTGGGATAAGTCACAATGAAAAATTTTATACTCCTTGCATCCTATTTCGTTTTTACTCATTTCTGTTAAAATCCGTCCCAAAATATGCAATTACTTGATTTGTTTTGTGAAAATATTGATTGTTGGGAGTATCTTTGGTCCCAATATTCTGGAGAGAAGTGGGAAGAGATGAGAGAAAAAAGGAAAATGGTGTAACTAAATTCCTTAATTGAAGGCACTAATAATGGATTGAGAGCCTTTTAAGGTGGAATGTATATAATTTGTAAGTAATCCTTGTTTAGGGCGGGTAATATAAAAAATTAGAATAATTTTAATAAATAAATTTTAAATATTGTATAGAAACGAAAAAATCTCATACCTAAATAGCATATCTTTAGAGTGACTACCTGGTGTCATTTGTATGTAGTCAAAGGCTCAGCTAGGCCCAGACCATATTTTTCGTTTTATTGGCCCAAATAGGAATTTAAGCCCATGTCCGTTTGTTCCCACTTCCCGCTATTTATCATTTTGTTTTTGCCGCCAATTAGATTTGGGAGTCTTATTTGGGAAGTTTCTCAAAGTTTAGAGAGAGAGAGAGAATGCTGGGAAGAGTAAGACGGTCAACAATTAGCTCGCTGGAGCAACTGGAGTCGGAAAGGCCATCATCGAAGCTCATGAAAGCTGACTCTCTCTCCATCTACGGTACATTTCCTTTTCTTCTTAGTTCCACCTTCTTTGCAAATCATTGAAATGGTATCTGCTCCGTCTTCTGTTATTGTATCTTCTGGATTCATATGTTGCTTCATAAGAATTGAGGAATAAATATGTGTACTGGTGGATATCTGATCATTTTGGGAAATGAGTTGATTATGTAGAATTCGCAGAAGATAGTAGATCCCTTTTAATTTGAGTCTCCAAATTCCCAGGTTTTGGTATTCAAATACCTAACTTGATATTCTGAAAAAATAACTTCCAATTTTTCTTTTATGTATCGGAAAATCACTATAGAGCAAAAGCAACTAAAATTTAAGATAAAATCGCTTTGAAGGCCAATGAGTACCTACGGTCAGTGAGTAATTAATTAATTATTGTTTCAACTTTTAATGTCAGTTCATTAAAAGCAACGACAGAGGAAGATTTTGTGACTTCTTTTGTAGTAGAGTGAGAAGCATCCTTCGAGCATCATTTAGATCTTGTAGCTGAGTATAGTAGCTGTATGTTATCCTCATTGGTAGAAGTAGATAAATGGAATTAATTTAAACTCATATGCTCCAACTTGATGAATGAGGATGCCCTGAGAAGAAAATGATCATATGGTTGTACTTGTACATCTATAACATGAGGAATGAGGAATCAAGCTCTAGTATTCTCTTAGGTTACTTCCCAAGCCCCAAGTCTATAAAGTCTGAAACAAATGTAGTAGTGACAATCTTGTCAATAAGAAGGCACTAGAGAAGCTTCATTGTCTTGTGTTGCCTCACTAGATTTATGCATCCTTGCAGGATAATCTAACTAAAGCTTAAATGTTGGTATGATATGACTATATATGTACAAGTGGTAAGCACCCTCTACCTCCAACTTAGAGAGCAAAGGGGTAATAGTGAGCTAATAAACTAACGGTAAGGTATTTTTGGGACCAAAATTAAACGGAGGGTATAGTTCTATTTTCAGTAGTTGAGGGGTAATCATTCAAGTGCAGCTGCAGATAAATATTTAAATCTTCCTGAAACTTTAAGTTTGAACGCTGAAGTATACCTTATACTTCCCTAAAGTTATAACCGCTTTTGGTTTTTCCCCTCTCAGTGAAGCGTTCTTTCTCTTCTATTTTCAGAAAAATATATAACTAACTTTGGCCATCACATATTCCTTGAGTCAACCTTATAGTCAACAGTATGAATATCCATTTGGGAAGGAGGGGCTTTGTACAAAGGTTGTCTACAGATAACTTCATTTGAAGAAGCTTTTACTGCTGTGGGCTTTGCCTTGTGCGCCTTCTTGTTTCATTGTCATGTTATCTTCCTCTTCCAGCTTTTACATCTATGATGATCCTTTTTGTTGTGCCCTCAAAAGAAGTACAGCTTGTCAAGCTTCATATTTGATTGATAATGAATTAGCATTCAAGGTAAACGTGCAAGAAACAAAGTCCAGTTTTAGCATATTCTAGGTTATCATATAGTCTGGCTGTCCTCCAAGTTTGCTATTTGTATCAGATCTATTGCACTTCCACAGATTCAAGAAATCACATTCGAATTGGAAATATATCCGTTGTTTCCACCTCAATTCTTTATTAATGGAGTGTGCCATAGATGATGAAGAACATTTTTTTTTGAAGTAGATAAAGAGCAAATATACTTCTAAAAGCTGAATGATTAGTTAGTATCTAGTTGATAAGCTTTTCTCCTTCTAATGCAGAGACAACCCTTATGAAGCTAAGGGAAGGCTCTCGACGTGATACAAGCTTTCCTGCAGAGTGTTCAATAGATGGAAATAATCATTGCCTTACTTCAGGTGGTTCACCTAGAGAGGAGGCATCAATAACCGATGCTGATTCATCCAGTGAAAATCTTGAAGATACAAGTGGTTGTCAGCCCACAGGCTCCTCAAGAGAAACAAAGAAGAGAAACTTCTCTCTTGCTTATATGTTTTCCAGGTATAGAAGTTCTCAGTGTGCTGAAGGCACAGCTGATGAGGATCCAATGGTCATTGAAGATAGTATCTGTTCTGCAAACTCTTCACTTAGCCCTAACAATTCTCAGTTGATGAGCAGCTCAGTACAGACACTGTCCGCAATACCGGAACACATTTGCGCCCCTATGATTTGAGTTAAGATCATGTCATAAGTTTTCTGATAAATGTGGGAGAATGGTTGTTTTGCTATCATGGTGGTCCTGTTGTTATCTTGTACGAGTATTTTTTTATTTATTATTGTGCAAGAATTGCCCTTCCAAGGTAGGTGTAAGGCTGCGTACATCCTACCCTTCCAAAACGCCACTTGTGTGATTACACTAGGTTGTTGTATTGTGCAAGAGTAGTTTATATGTGATGGATGAGTGGAGAAGCGAGGAACTTCCAGTAGTGTTGGTCAAATTGCTTTCTGGATGTATTTATTTTCTTTGTCAATACTATGAGGACCAGAAAGGATTTGCAACTGATCAATAAAAATGAGCATAATGTTCGATTTTGTATTTATTTAAGAAGCATTTGATGATCTGCAACTACTTGGTTAATTGGATGTGGTACTACTGCCACAAGAAGTGAGTTCATATTTCTGTATTTAGTCCAATGGCAGAGAATAAAGTGAGGCTTATAAATTTAGAGATTTATATCAAAGTGAAAGCTCCAAAACGGAAACGAGAGTGCGGAGCATAAGTTACGAAATGATATTTACTGTATTTTAATCTTCCACAGTTGAATATTGACATTGATTTAGCCTAAATAAATTACTGGAAGATGAGAAAGTTACTTCTTAAATACGCAGTACAAATATAGTTACCCAATCACAAGTATACTCTTGAAATGTTCAGGCGAGGGAATTGTTATGCAATAACGTCTTTCTTGAGGCAATTAATCTCCCCTCAAAATANCCAGTTTTAGCATATTCTAGGTTATCATATAATCTGGCTGTCCTCCAAGTTTGCTATTTGTATCAGATCTATTGCACTTCCACAGATTCAAGAAATCACATTCGAATTGGAAATATATCCTTTGTTTCCACCTCAATTCTTTATTAATGGAGTGTGCCATAGATGATGAAGAACATGTTTTTTTTTGAAATAGATAAAGAGCAAATATACTTCTAAAAACTGAATAATTAGTTAGTATCTAGTTGATAAGCTTTTCTCCTTCTAATGTAGAGACAACCCTTATGAAGCTAAGGGAAGGCTCTCGACGTGATACAAGCATTCCTGCAGAGTGTTCAATAGTTAGTTAGTATCTAGTTGATAAGCTTTTCTCCTTCTAATGCAGAGACAACCCTTATGAAGCTAAGGGAAGGCTCTCGACGTGATACAAGCTTTCCTGCAGAGTGTTCAATAGATGGAAATAATCATTGCCTTACTTCAGGTGGTTCACCTAGAGAGGAGGCATCAATAACCGATGCTGATTCATCCAGTGAAAATCTTGAAGATACAAGTGGTTGTCAGCCCACAGGCTCCTCAAGAGAAACAAAGAAGAGCAACTTCTCTCTTGCTTATATGTTTTCCAGGTATAGAAGTTCTCAGTGTGCTGGAGGCACAGCTGATGAGGATCCAATGGTCATTGAAGATAGTATCTGTTCTGCAAACTCTTCACTTAGCCCTAACAATTCTCAGTTGATGAGCAGCTCAGTACAGACACTGTCGGCAATACCGGAACACATTTGCGCCCCTATGATTTGAGTTAAGATCATGTCATAAGTTTTCTGATAAATGTGGGAGAATGGTTGTTTTGCTATCATGGTGGTCCTGTTGTTATCTTGTACGAGTATTTTTTTATTTATTATTGTGCAAGAATTGCCCTTCCAAGGTAGGTGTAAGGCTGCGTACATCCTACCCTTCCAAAACGCCACTTGTGTGATTACACTAGGTTGTTGTATTGTGCAAGAGTAGTTTATATGTGATGGATGAGTGGAGAAGCGAGGAACTTCCAGTAGTGTTGGTCAAATTGCTTTCTGGATGTATTTATTTTCTTTGTCAATACTATGAGGACCAGAAAGGATTTGCAACTGATCAATAAAAATGAGCATAATGTTCGATTTTGTATTTATTTAAGAAGCATTTGATGATCTGCAACTACTTGGTTAATTGGATGTGGTACTACTGCCACAAGAAGTGAGTTCATATTTCTGTATTTAGTCCAATGGCAGAGAATAAAGTGAGGCTTATAAATTTAGAGATTTATATCAAAGTGAAAGCTCCAAAACGGAAACGAGAGTGCGGAGCATAAGTTACGAAATGATATTTACTGTATTTTAATCTTCCACAGTTGAATATTGACATTGATTTAGCCTAAATAAATTACTGGAAGATGAGAAAGTTACTTCTTAAATACGCAGTACAAATATAGTTACCCAATCACAAGTATACTCTTGAAATGTTCAGGCGAGGGAATTGTTATGCAATAACGTCTTTCTTGAGGCAATTAATCTCCCCTCAAAATACACACTTTTGGCATATGCAAAAAGGCATTTTGTAGAATGCAGTTTAAGGATAAAACATTACAGAAAGAATCGGCGAAAGCCGTTATTATACTTGCCATAAGCGAGAAAAAGCCAAAAACCATACATTATCTTTGACTTTAGACTCAAAGTCATACATATTCTTTCACATGAAGCACTAATAGTCCATCATTTACTTTAACAAAGTGGTGCACTTTTAGTGATAACACTGAGAAAAAGCCTAAAACCATACATTATCTTTGGTTTTAGACTCAAAGTCATACATATTCTTCCATATGGAGCACTAATAGTCCATTTAATTTAATAAAGTGATGCACTTTTAGTCATAACACTAAACACATTTTAATTTTTAACAGAAATCTAAGATCTGACAAAATATTTGTTCCATTTATTTTCTTGTTTACCGATAGAAATAAAGATGATAGATTTATCTAGATATCAAATAGTAAATATACATAGAATTTATTTACTATTTATTTACTATACATAAAATATATATTTTACTAAGAAATGTTAAACACCGTTAATTTTTATTTGTAATGATTGTTATCTAGATAACCTTAAATGTTATCTAGATTTTTTTATTATATACATAATATTTACTATACCTTGACATAAAATAAATATATATTTATTAGATTTTTTATTTTAAGGGGAGTCAACGTATAATAAATATACATAAAATAAAAATAAATTTTATGTATATAATAAAAAAATCTAGATAACATTTGAGGTTATCTAGATAACAATCATTGCAAATAAAAATTAACGGTGTTTAACATTTCTTAGTAAAATGTATATTTTACGTATAGTAAATAAATAGTAAATAAATTCTATGCATATTTACTATTTGCTATGTAGATAAATCCGTCATCTTTATTTCTTTCGGTAAACAAGAAAATAAATGGAACAGATATTTTGTCAGATCTTAGATTTCTGTTAAAAATTAAAATGTGTTTAGTGTTATGACTAAAAGTGCACCACTTTGTTAAAGTAAATGGACTATTAGTGCTCCATGTGGAAGAATATGTATGACTTTGAGTCTAAAGCCAAAGATAATATATGTTTTTGGGCTTTTTCTCAGTGTTATGACTAAAAGTGCACCACTTTGTTAAAGTAAATAGACTATTAGTGTTCCATGTGAAAGAATATATATGATTTTGAGTCTAAAGCCAAAGATAATGTATGATTTTTGGCTTTTTCTCTACCATAAGTTGTATTTGTTGAATATGATTGCAAGTCAGTATTTATTGGATACGATTTATATTTGCTAATATACACTTAAATTTTTTTCCTTTCTCGAATCATGTTTAGATCCTTGTTCGTCATATATAATTTTTTTTTCCAAAAGTGTAGCTCTTCATTTATAAATCTGTAATAGAGTAGTGAGTTATTTTCAATGCAGCAAATCACATATTTACTAATGATAAAAAAAAGTTAAACTAATAAAGCATCATTGAGTCTACATATGCATAAAGAAATTTGACAATCATTGATTATATAGGGGGAGAAACTTTTTATTTTTATTTATGTTATGAGTCATTCAAACATTTATATGTAACTAATAAGGAAGTCTTAAACGGGAATTTGGAAAAAACTTAGGTATATAAATTAGTGTCTTACGAATCACATATGACAAACGTACGTGAAATACACATATAAATTATTTTTGCGACTTATAAAATGCATTTCGCATTGCCACTTATATATCGCCTCGGTAGCTATTATTGGTAGTTGCAAATTATATTCTCAAAATCCCTTATAAATCGCATTTATTAATTACGACTTATAGATCACATTAGTGATTGAGACTTATAAGCCCATTAGTGACTAGACTATTAACGTATTGCCTAATTGGGACTTAAATCGCATTTATTGCAACTTATATAAATCGGCGAATAACTCGGGGATTCACGTGTGACACTTGCAAAGAGTGGAAAGGGGCTTACGAAATTCGTTTTGCGTTAATTACCCAATTCGTCCATTGCGCTCTCTTTTCTCACTCTCCGGTGTATACGAGCCACCGACGCCTCCGCCGGGATCATTAGCAGCCACCGTCTTCCTCCAATTTCTCGATCTTCAACGGTGAGTCCATCTCTTCCTCCTCAAACCCTAATCATCTAGCCATACTATAC
>AWOL01S0175599.1:2164-12605 GCA_000715115.1 Nicotiana otophora
ATTTCTATAGTGCACACCCACATGCCCATCGCCTAGTATGTGCATCACCTCCCAACAATTCACATAATACATATATTCAGAGTTCAGACCCTCAGCTCCAAGATTATAAGAGTTACTTAACTCGAACAAGCCAAATCCAAAATCGAGCAAGCTAAGCAATGCTCCAGAAATTCCATTTTCTGTGTATCAACTTCCAAACGGCTCGAATCTAGTCACAACTAATTTGATTCAGTCCACAAAATTTATAGGAATTAATTCCATATCAAAATACTAATACTTTTCCACAAAATCTGAAATTATGCCCCAAACATCACCTGTGGGGCCCACGTCTTGAAATCCGACGAAACTCCTAAAATACGATAGCCCATCTAATTACAAGTTCGATCATACTAATTTCACTCATATCCGACTCCGAATCGGTATTCAAACTCGAAAGATTTATTTTGTGACATTATAGAAATTTCCTTCTATTTCTCTCGAAGATTCTATAATATTACACAAAAAATGAAGATTTATTCATGAAATATAATCAATAACCCTTACCCCAAGTTGTGTGAAACATATCCTCTCCAAAATCACCCAAACCGAGCTCCAAAATCGGAATATGAGTGAAAATCACGAAACCCCGAATTTAAGCTTTTGCCCCAGCGATTTCCGCATCTGCGACCAAGGGGTCGCACCTGCGACCGTCGCTTCTACGGACAAAATGCGCGCCTGCGGAAACAGCCAGCCTTCTCAAATCTCGCATTAGCGGCGCCCTTCTCGCATCTGTAGGCTCGCAGATCCGCATGTGAATAGCCGGCCTCGCACATGCGGAAATTTCTTCGCACCTGCGTGCACTGCCCAGTTCCACTCTTGGCCGCTTCTACTACTGGTTGTGCGTACGTGCGGCTACGCACCTGCGATCAAAAGCTTCGCAGGTGCAATCACACCAGTAGGCAGCAGTTCCAGCATTTCTTTATTTCTGAATTTGATCTGGTAACCATCCGAAACTCACCCGAGGCCCCTGGGACCTCAACCAAATACACGAAAAACTCCTAAAACACACCACTGACCTACTCGAGGCATTAAATGTCATTAAACAACCTCCAAAATAAGAATTACACACAGATTCAAGCCTAATAAATTTCGAAATTTCGAAATTCTACAAACGACGGTGAAACCTATCAAATCACGTCCCATTGACATCAATGTTGCACACAAGTCACTTTTCACATTACGGACCTATTCCAATTTCCAGAACCGGATTCCGACCCCGATATCAAAATGTCAACCCCTCGGTCAAACTTCCCAAAAATGCATCTTTCGGAAATTCAAGCGTAATTCCATTACGGACCTTCAAATAATTTTTCGGATATGCTCCTAACCCCAAAATCACCATACGGAGCTACTAGAATCATCAAAACTCCATTTCGGGGTCGTTTAATCATAAGTCGACATTCAGTCAATATTTTAACTTAAGCTTTAAACCTTGGAACTAAGTGTTCCAATTCATTCCAAAACCTTACCGGACCCGAACCATTTACCTCGGCAATTCACACAACTATAAAGTATAATTTGAGCAGTAAATGGGGAAACGGGGTTGTAATACTCAAAACGACCGGTCGGGTCACAATTATACCCCCAAACCATACACTAAGCTCGCAATCATTCTCTTGACACTCAAGTCAACTTTCTTAGCCAGATTTAAATTCAAATCTCCATACATATGCCATGCTGGCAGAAAGAAAACTCCCCACTCCCATATAAGGAACATACCTATGTAGATTACTCCACAAGGGATAACCCACCTGCTTAGCCTCAAATTGGTGTCCTATTATACCCTTTCACAATCACAATTACTACGCAATCACTTAATCTTTCCAAGTCCAAACTTATTAACAAGACATGAGAATTTGTTTTGTCCCAAGATTTAACAATGTGAAAGATTCTTCAAAATACTCATACTCTAGACTGTACATCGCATCAAATTAAAAATCAAGCACCCAATGGCCCTTCCTTTACATTTCAAGAAAACACTTCTCGTCATATTCCAATCGTCTTAACACATCCTGTGGTCACATCATACCCATCACACCACCATTATGCCGCTCATCGTGCCACAAATTCCACTCGTAGGAAAATTACCGGACATATGAGTCCAAATGTACAAGTTATAACTGAAGCTACCGAGCTTAAGCTACGGTCTAAACCCGGCCTCAAGTCCTCCAGAGTGGCCCACCACCAAAACATATAATACACATCTCGAACCTCCTTCACATAATCACAAGCCGGCGATGCACAACTGATATTTAGCGCTCATGTGCGCATACAAATACGTGGAAGGAATTCAAAGAGTTATGTCTCAAGTTGAATCAATCTCGCATGATAAGGAAAGAAAGATGGGAAGGATAGATCCTAAATGCCATGTATCCTCTCGAAGATAAGTATGGACGCCATCATACCGATAAACAAGACTCTCCTAAAAACTTGCTCATGACTTGTAGAACCTATGAACCTATAGCTCTGATACTGGTGGATCTGTCACGACCCAAAATCCAACTAGTCATGATGGCACCTAACCCAACCTGTTAGTTAAGCCAATTACCAACTATCCAATTCCAATCATAATTATTAACAATTTAAGTAAATAAAGGTTTTAATTTTATACAATCCCAAAGAACTGGTAGTACAAATCATGAGCTTCTAAGAATAGAGTTTACAAGGCGAAAATGAAATAAATACATAGTGTGTTTGAATAGTACATAAACAGAGCTTTTATAAATCTAAGGCTACCGTGAACAAGAGGAAGCTACAACAGGAACGCAGGTACCTCTTCAAATCCCACAACCATCGAGCACAGCAACAACAACAGCCAACATCTGCATGCAATGTGCAGAAGTGTAGTATTAGTACAACCGACCACATATTCTGAGTAAGTAACAAACCTAGCCTTAGGTTGAATGTAGTGACGAGCTTCCACCAAGGTTGGGTCCAAAACCAATAGTCCACAACAGTCCATAACAATGTAAAACAAATAATATAAGAAGTAACTTAGAAATAAAATGCTCAGCTAAATCACGATTTCAAAAGTAATAATTCTTCCTTTCAAGTACATCAGTGAAAACCCAAATCATTTACCGAAGTTGCCAAAAATATGAATAAGTTTGAAAATAATAATTTATCCCAAAAATNGCTCAGCTAAATCACGATTTCAAAACTAATAATTCTTCCTTTCAAGTACATCAGTGAAAACCCAAATCATTTACCGAAGTTGCCAAAAATATTGAATAAGTTTGAAAACAATAATTTAACCCAAACATCCTTTCAATAATAAATGAGAAGTTTCATTTTTCTTCCATATAACTCGCGTAAAAACAAATGCATCACTATGCCCATCTGTCACAATGTGTGATAAATCTTGAATGATGTGATGCTGTACAGCATGAGGAAATACATCTTTATTTCTGAGTGTCATGTGTGGATGCCAATGCGATGGAACTCAGTGATAAAATCATAAACAACCCCTCGTGCAGACCTCACAATCACTCGTATACAGCCCCTCGGGCTCACCTCACAATCACTCGTAAACATCCCCTCGGGCATACCTCACCATATCTCTTGCCTCCCAGTCACTCAGCAATCAGCACTCAACACTCGCACTCAATAGGTACCTGCACTCACTAGGGGTGTGTACAGACTCCGGAGGGACTCCTTCAGCCCAAGCGCTATAATTCGCACGGACAACTCACTTGTTATAATAATATCTGGATCCGCACGGCCAACTCACGTGCTGCATGGACGACTCACATGCTATAATAATATCTGAATCCGCACGGCCAACTCACGTGCTATAATAAAGCCTATAAGGCTTGCTGCAGGCGGGAAGCCCCGATCCACATAATAATAATAATATATATATATATATATATATACATAGCCAACATAGCCTGCTGTGGCGTGCAGTCTGATCCCAAAAATATCCTCACAATCAGGCCCTCGGCCTTCCTCAGTCATCAATCTCTCCAGTCTCTCGGGCTCAGAATATCATGAAACTAGCCCAAAATGATGATATGATAAATCAATAAATAGCAACGAAGACCGAGATATGATATGTAATGACATGAATATGACTGAGTATGAATTTTCAATTTAAAACAAATAATTCACAGCAATATGACATCTGTGGATTCCCATAATACTGGCACGTAGCCTCAACATGATTCTTAATATGCTTTTCAGCTCAATTGTTTTAACACATAAAACTGCATGGAAAATGCCAAGATTATTTAACTACAAAATTCCATAGAAATAATTATGTCATGATTTCTATAGTGCACACCCACATGCCCATCGCCTAGTATGTGCATCACCTCCCAACAATTCACATAATACATATATTCAGAGTTCAGACCCTCAGCTCCAAGATTATAAGAGTTACTTACCTCGAACAAGCCAAATCCAAAATCGAGCAAGCTAAGCAATGCTCCAGAAATTCCATTTTGTGTGTATCAACTTCCAAACGGCTCGAATCTAGTCACAACTAATTTGATTCAATCCACAAAATTTATAGGAATTAATTCCATATCAAAATACTAATACTTTGCCAAACAATCTGAAATTACGCCCCAAAAATCACTTGTGGGGCCCACATCTTGAAATCCGACGAAACTCCTAAAATACGATAGCCCATCCAATTACAAGTTCGACCATACTAATTTCACTCATATCCGACTCCGAATCGGTATTCAAACTCGAAAGATTCATTTTGTGACATTATAGAAATTTCCTTCTATTTCTCTTGAAGATTCTATAATATTACACCAAAAATGAAGATTAATTCATAAAATATAACCACAAGGGAGTCAATAACCCTTACCCCAAGTTGTGTGAAAAATATCCTCTCCACAATCACCCAAACCGAGCTCCAAAATCGGAATATGAGTGAAAATCACGAAACCCCGAATTTAAGCTTCTGCCCCAGCGATTTCCGCATCTGCGACCAAGGGGTCACACCTGCGACCCTCGCTTCTATGGAAAAAATGCACGCCTGTGGAAACAGCCAGCCTTCTCAAATCTCGCATTAGCGGTGCCCTTCTCGCATCTGCAGGCTCGCAGATCCGCATGTGAATAGCCGGCCTCGCACTTGCGGAAATTTCTTCGCACCTGCGTGCACTGCCCAGTTCCACTCTTGGCCGCTTCTACTACTATTTATGCGTACGTGCGGCTTCGCACCTGCGATCAAAAGCTTCGCAGGTGCAATCACACCAGTAGGCAGCAGTTCCAACATTTCTTTAATTCTGAATTTGATCTGTTAACCATCCGAAACTCACCCGAGGCCCCTGGGACCTCAACCAAATACACCAAAAACTCCTAAAACACACCACTAACCTACTCGAGGCATTAAATCTCATTAAACAACCTCAAAAATACGAATTACACATAGATTCAAGCCTAAAACATTTCGAAATTTCAAAATTCTACAAACGACGGCGAAACCTATCAAATCACGTCCCATTGACATCAATTTTGCACACAAGTCACTTTTCACATTACGGACCTATTCCAATTTCCAGAACTGGATTCCGACCCCGATATCAAAATGTCAACCCCTCGGTCAAACTTCCCAAAAATGCATCTTTCGGCAATTCAAGCGTAATTCCATTACGGACCTTCAAATAAATTTTCGAATATGCTCCTATCCCCAAAATCACCATACGGAGCTATTGGAATCATCAAAACTCCATTTCGGGGTCGTTTACTCATAAGTCGACATCCGGTCAATATTTTAACTTAAGCTTTAAACCTTGGAACTAAGTGTTCCAATTCATTCCAAAACCTCACCGGACCCGAACCATTTACCCCGGTAATTCACACAACTGTAAAGTACAATTTGGGCAGTAAATGGGGAAATGGGGTTGTAATACTCAAAATGACCGGTCGGGTCACAATTATACCCCCAAACCATACACTAAGCTTGCAATCATTCTCTTGACACTCAAGTCACCTTTCTTAGCCAGATTTAAATTCAAATCTCCATACATATGCCATGCTGGCAGAAAAGAAACTCCCCACTCACATATAAGGAACATACCTATGTAGATTACTCCACAAGGGATAACCCACCTGCTTAGCCTCAAATTGGTGTCCTATTATACCCTTTCACAGTCACAATTACTACGCAATCACTTAATCTTTCCAAGTCCAAACCTATTAACAAGACATGAGAATTTTGTTTGTCCCAAGATTTAACAATGTGAAAGATTCTTCAAAATACTCATACTCTAGACTGTACATCGCATCAAATTAAAAATCAAGCACCCAATGGCCCTTCCTTTACATTTCAAGAAAACACTTCTCGTCATATTCCAATCGTCTTAACACATCCCGTGGTCAAATCATACCCATCACACCGCCATTATGCCGCTCATCGAGCCACAAATTCCACTCGTAGGAAAATTACCGGACATATGAGTCCAAATGTACAAGTTATAACTGAAGCTACCGAGCTTAAGCTATGGTCTAAATCTGGCCTCAAGTCCTCCAGAGTGTCCCATCACCAAAACATATAATACACATCTCGAACCTCCTTCACATAATCACAAGCCGGCGATGCATAACTGATATTTAGCGCTCATGTGCGCATATAAATATGTGGAAGGAATTGAAAGAGTTATGTCTCAAGTTGAATCAATCTCGCATGATAAGGAAAGAAAGATGGGAAGTATAGATCCTAAATGCCATGTATCCTCTTGAAGATAATCATGGACGCCATCTCACCGATCAACAAGACTCTACTAGAAACTTGCTCATGACTTGTAGAACCTATGAACCTATAGCTCTGATACCGGTGGATCTGTCACGACCCAAAATCCAACTAGTCATGATGGCACCTAACCCAACCTGTTAGTTAAGCCAATTACCAACTATCCAATTCCAATCATAATTATTAAAACAATTTAAGTAAATAAAGTTCTTAATTTTATACAATCCCTAAGAACTGGTAGTACAAATCATGAGCTTCTAAGAATAGAGTTTACAAGGCGGAAATGAAATAAATACATAGTGTGTTTGAATAGTACATAAACAGAGCTTTTATAAATCTAAGGCTACCATGAACAAGAGGAAGCTACAATAGGAATGCAGGTACATCTTCAAATCCCGCAACCATCGAGCACAGCAACAACAGCCAACATCTGCACGCAATGTGCAGAAGTGTAGTATTAGTACAACCGACCACATATTCTGAGTAAGTAACAAACCTAGCCTTAGGTTGAATGTAGTGACGAGCTTCCACCAAGGTTGGGTCCAAAACCAATAGTCCACAACATTCCATAACAATGTAAAACAAATAATGTAAGAAGTAACTTAGAAATAAAATGCTCAGCTAAATCACGATTTCAAAAGTAATAATTCTTCCTTTCAAGTACATCAGTGAAAACCCAAATCATTTACCGAAGTTGCCAAAAATATGAATAAGTTTGAAAACAATAATTTATCCCAAAAATCCTTTCAATAATAAATAAGAAGTTTCATTTTCCTTCCAGATAACCCGCGTAAAAACAAATGCATCACTATGTCCATCTGTCACAATGTGTGATAAATCATGAATTATGTGATGCTGTACAACATGAGGAAAACACATCTTTATTTATGTATGTCATGCGTGGATGCCAATGCGATGGAACTCAGTGATAAAATCATAAACAACCCCTCGGGCAGACCTCACAATCACTCGTATACAGCCCCTCGGGCTCACCTCACAATCACTCGTAAACAGCCCCTCGGGCATACCTCACCATCTCTCATGCCTCCCAGTCACTCAGCAATCGGCACTCGGCACTCGCACTCAATAGGTACCTGCACTCACTGGGGGTGTGTACAGACTCCGGAGGGGCTCCTTCAGCCCAAGCGCTATAATCCGCACGGACAACTCACTTGTTATAATAATATCTAGATCCGCACGGCCAACTCACATGCTGCACGGATGACTAACATGCTATAATAATATCTGAATCCGCACGGACAACTCACGTGCTAAAATAAAGCCTATAAGGCTTGCTGCAGGCGGGAAGCATGATCCACAAAATAATATATATATATATATATACATAGCCAACATAGCCTGCTGCGGCCTGTAGTCTGATCCCAAAAATATCCTCACAATCAGGCCCTCGGCCTCCCTCAGTCATCAATCTCTCCAGTCTCTCGGGCTTAGAATGTCATGTAACTAGCCCAAAATGATGATATGATAAATCAATAAATAGCAACGAAGACCGAGATATGATATGTAATGACATGGATATGACTGAGTATGAATTTTCAATTTAAAACAAATAATTCATAGCAATATGACCTTTGTGGATTCCCATAATACTGGCACATAGCCTCGACATGATTTTTAATATGCTTTTCAGCTCAATTTCTTTAACACATAAAACTGCATGGAAAATGCCAAGATTATTTAACTACCAAATTCAATAGAAACAATTATGTCACGATTTCTATAGTGCACACCCACATGCCCATCGCCTAGTATGTGCATCACCTCCCAACAATTCACATAATACATATATTCAGAGTTCAGACCCTCAGCTCCAAGATTATAAGAGTTACTTATCTCGAACAATCCAAATCCAAAATCGAGCAAGCTAAGCAATGCTCCAGAAATTCCATTTTCTGTGTATCAACTTCCAAACGGCTCGAATATAGTCACAACTAATTTGATTCAGCCCACAAAATTTATAGGAATTAATTCCATATCAAAATACTAATACTTTTCCACAAAATCTGAAATTACGCCCCAAACATCACTTGTGGGGCGCACGCCTTGAAATCCGATAAAACTCCTAAAAAATGATAGCCCATCCAATTACAAGTTCGACCATACTAATTTCACTCATATCCGACTCCGAATCGGTATTCAAACTCGAAAGATTCATTTTGTGACATTATAGAAATTTCCTTCTATTTATCTTGAAGATTCTATAATATTACCCCAAAAATGAAGATTAATTCATGAAATATAACCATAAGGGAGTCAATAACCCTTACCCCAAGTTGTGTCAAAAATATCCTCTCCAAAATCACCCAAACCGAGCTCCAAAATCGGAATATGAGTGAAAATCACGAAACCCCGAATTTAAGCTTCTGCCCCAGTGATTTCCGCATCTGCGACCAAGGGGTCGCACCTGCAACCCTTGCTTATGCGGACAAAATGCGCGCATGCGGAAATTTCTTGGCCGCTTCTACTACTGGTTGTGCGTACGTGCGGCTTCGCACCTGCGATCAAAAGCTTCGCAGGTGCAATCACACCAGTAGGCAGCAGTTCCAGCATTTCTTTAATTATGAATTTGATCCGTTAACCATCCGAAACTCACCTGAGGCCCCTGGGACCTCAACCAAATACACCAAAAACTCCTAAAACACACCGCTGACCTACTCGAGGCATTAAATCTCATTAAACAGCCTCAAAAATACAAATTACACACATATTCAAGCCTAATAAATTTTGAAATTCTACAAATGACGGCGGAACCTATCAAATCACGTCCCATTGACATCAATTTTGCACACAAGTCACTTTTCACATTACGGACCTAGTCCAATTTCAAGAACCGGATTCCGACCCCGATATTAAAATGTCAACCCCTCGGTCAAACTTCCCAAAAATGCATCTTTCGGCAATTCAAGCGTAATTCCATTACGGACCTTCAAATAATTTTCCGGATATGCTCCTAACCCCAAAATCACCATACGGAGCTATTGGATTCATCCAAACTCCATTTCGGGGTCGTTTACACATAAGTCGACATCCGGTCACTATTTTAACTTAAGCTTTAAACCTTGGAACTAAGTGTTCCAATTCATTCCAAAACCTCACCGGACCCGAACAATTTACCCCGGCAATTCACACAACAACTGTAAAGTACAATTTGAGTAGTAAATGGGGAAACAGGGTTGTAATACTCAAAACGACCGGCCGGGTCGTTACAGGATCGAAGTAGGGAAACATCCGTATGATATTCTTGAGAAAGATTATACCGACCTTCTTTAGAATTGGAAACAAAGTCACGTTGGTAAGATGTTTAAGGAATTTTTGCTTGAATTCTTGAATTCTTCCTTGAATTTTTGCTGAAGCTAAATGTCACGTTACTAAGGATGCTAATATGCAAATTCTTGTTTTGAATTTGCTGAAGTGAATTAGAGAGGTTAAAGAGTTATCCACATCTCTTTAAGTGAATTAGATAATGGATTTTAATGTCTTGGTGGTGTGGGCCCCACCTTTCAAGACTTTTGTCACATTTCTTCCTTAAAATGTGCCACCTTTCACTCTTTATTAAGAGTCATTAGATGGGAAGGGGGAGCTGCCACGTTTGGGGTTCTTTAATTATCCAAAGATTTTAATTAATCTCCCACTAAAAGTCATTAATTACCCATTTATCCACATAATTAAGAATTA
>AWOL01S0175619.1:0-13097 GCA_000715115.1 Nicotiana otophora
CATTTTGTATACAAGAAATCAAGACTCAAGAATGAATAATCTTTTGCCAAAAAAAGGTAATGCTTATCATAATTATCGCCACCATATATATTTTGCAAATTAATGATCTCCTTTGTATCCTTAAGCTAATTGATTAATTTCATACCGGCTATATTTAGATTTATATGTGCACGACGATAATTTGACTTAGGATTATTGAAAAAAGATTTTTTTTAGCTGCAAATGTCCAATGAAAAGAGCATAAAAATCACAGAAACACAGTTCTTCCCTTTTGTGGTAAGCTTGGGAAACTTAAGGGATTTTTTTAACACCGCTAGTTGTTTGCTATTCAATTCATAATAATGTACAAGTGGGTTTCCGAGATGTCAATAGTTACATAAAGTCCATGAACATATATTGTATACTTAAGTTCTTATAGTTACTGATTGATTAATTTGGTGGTCTTTTGGGAGTACTTTTTTAACATAATGTTCAAAGAGTAGTTTAGAAATAAAAAATTATTGATTTATGATGAACGCAACGTACGGTGTGCTTTCTAATGAAGGTTTTCATAAGCTTGCACCTCTTATTTTAGGTTTCCTTTTACTTTCAAGGGAAGACACAAAATATATTATTTTGCTATTTATTGTATTTTTATATTTAGAATATAAACTATGATAGTATCAATTTTTTCTTTCAAATAGTGGTACATCATTAAAAAAATTGATATGCAAGAGATATGAAAATTATTAAACTTCAATAGTCATTATATTACGTAATAAAAAAATAAAACTATAAGTATGGTACAACATCAAGAGTCAAAATTTTCATATATTCTTTATAAATTATTGGCTTTCAAATAAACTTATTAATCCAATAAGTAATATTTATTGTTATACGTCAAAAAGAACAACTTTAAATGATGTATCAATGCTTTATTTAGTTCAGTAAAAATTTAAATGATGACTAAAAGGATAAACCCCGTTTATCTTAACGAGAAGTTTTCTTTAAAAAAATATTTCACTGTTCAAATAATGCATCTCTTTTTTTGGTATTTTACCTCCAGAATAATATTTAGTGATTTATATATTGTATAGATTATTCTAGTAATTAATGTAGATTAGAGGAAAAAATGTTACCATAAATCATGGTCAGCAAGGCAAAACACCTGGTGTATACGGTCGAAACTGATTTCGACCTTCGTACGTCTGATTTAGATGAAAACATAATGGACCAAAGAAAGTTTTCGTAATATCGAGTTGAGATCCGAAGAAGGCACAAACGAGCTTCGAGTTTCATGAACGGGTCAAATACCGAGCTCGAAGTCATTATCGAGCTCGGGTCTCAATCGAACTATGTTGAGATATGATGGAATCGAGCTTAAGGGTCAGGGGTCAACTAATACCGAGCCCGAGTCATTATCGGACCCCGAGTCGGCATCAAGCTCAAACACGCGTCGAGCTCTAAAACTGGAAGCCGACCAATACTGAGTCCGGTCAAGATCGAGCTCATAGACAAGAGCCGTTGTAGCCGCACTAAGGGAGAGAATCTCGGCGAAAATTAGAAAAAAGCTGATTTATCATGGATTTTTCACTATGTATTTTTAATTATATATAAAGTAGGGTTCCCCCACTATAAAGGGGACGGCGATATTCCTGTAAAGGCATCAAGTTTTACATACATTGTAACTGAGATATCATACACTCCTATATTGAAAAATTATCCATTTTTAGCTTCATAGATTGATTCATCTTGCTTAATCCATAAATCATCTTCTTTCCAACTTTGCTTATTTTTCATTCTTTGCAATCAATATTCGATATTTTCATTTTACTCCTACGAGTTGTGTCAAGTTATACTACATACCCTTAGAACTACGTACAAATTCAACTCGATCCGTTTTTCGGGTAAACAGTTTGGTGCCCACCGTGGGGTTAAGGATAATAGTGATTATTTGATACGAATCTGCAAAAACATATCGTTTTACGCTTATTTTCGGAAGTGCCTTTGATTTCGGATTAGCAACGACGAGCTCTCAAATTAAATGACCTTATCTATCGACAACGAAGTTGGCCTTCAAGGTAAAAACAACAACTTGACGCCCAGGGCCGGAATGTCGCTTGTCGACGCCGTTGAAGCTCAAGTCGAAGTGTCATTAGATGTTAATTCGCATGCGGCCATTAAGGCAAACCTACATTTTGAACCTGAAAATAGCATCCATGGTGGCGCTCGATCTGCAGCTCGAAATACACATAACGTCGAAGAAAGCGACGTGAGCTTGCGTGTGATTTTCGAAATGTTGCAAACTCAATAGGCAGCAATAGCTCAGTTACAGAGTCAACCCAGATGCCGAGCAAGCCGGAGCCCAGTCCACCCCGAGAAATTGACCACAAAACGAAATCAGCTATAGTAAGTTCAAATGAGCAAGAGTCGAAGACTAATCCCGAAATTGTTAAAATGTTCGAAGAACTCACCAAACGAATAGAATTGGGAGAAAGGAGGATCTAATAAAACGACAAAAATGTGAAAATATATAACTCCAGGGTTGATCAGATCCCGGGGGCACCACCGATATTGAAGAGCTTAGATTCCAAAAAATTCATACAAAAGCCTTTCCCCCCCAATGCGGCTCTCAAACCGATCCCAAAGAAATTCCGCATGCCCGAGATTCCTAAGTATAACAGAACTACCGACCCCAGCGAACATGTCACCTCTTATACATGTGCCATTAAAGGGAACGACCTAGAGGATGATGAAATCAAATCCGTATTATTGAAGAAATTCGGTGAAAATCTGTCAAAGGGAGCAATGTTATGGTATCATAATTTACCATCTAATTCTATCGATTCTTTTGCTATGCTTGCGGATTCCTTCATAAAAGCGCACGTCGGGGCCATAAAGGTCGAGACCAGGAAGTCGAACATGTTCAAGGTAAGACAAAAGGATAACGAGATGCTAAGAGAGTTCGTATCTCGCTTTCAAATGGAACTAATGGATCTGCCACCAGTCACAGACGATTGTGCTGTTCAGGGTTTCACTCAAGATTTGAACGAACGAAGTTCGACGGCTTCACGGCGGTTGAAGCATAACCTAATCGAGTATCCGACTATTACTTGGGCCGGCGTGCATAATCGGTACAAGTCAAAAATTAGAGTCGAAGACGATCAGTTGGGTTCTGAACCCGTTGTTAGAAGGGACATCAATCGGGAACAAGGTCCGATCAAAGACCGATACCGACCATATAGTGGAAACCACAGGACCAATGAATCGAGACATAACCCCGGACAAGGCAATAAAATGAGTGATCGAGGTCAAGGGTCTCGGGGGCTGATGAACAGAGATAGGTTCAACAGGCCTACCGAACCTAAGGAAGCACCATGGTTATCGGAGTATAACTTCAGCATCGATGCATCCGTCATCGTATCAGCTATCGGATGCATCAAAGACACTAAATGGGCTCGACCCATGTAGACTGATCTTGCCTAGAGAAACCCTAATCAAATATGTGAGTATCATGGTACCCATGGCCACAGAACGGAGGATTGCAGGTAATTAAGAAAGAAGGTAGCCCGGTTATTCAATAAAGGGCACATTCGAGAATTTTTAAGCGACATGGCCAAAAACCATTTCTAAAACAGGGATTTCGGTAAACAAAACGAACAGGAAGAACCACATCACATCATCCACATGATCATCGGTGGCGTCGATACCCCTCGGGGACTAGTGCTTAAACGCACTAAGACATCGGTTATGAGAGAAAAGCGACCTCATACCCAGGATTACGCACCCAGAGGAACCTTGTCCTTTAATGATGAAGATGCAAAAGGAGTCATGCAACCTCACAACGATTCACTGGTAATATCCGTACTTATGAATAAAACTAAATTTAAGCGTGCGTTAATTTATCCAGGTAGCTCGGCCAACATTATTAGATCGAAGGTTGTAGAACAACTCGATTTGGTCATAAACGGATTCAATATGGCATGTGAAACCACCAAAGGCGAGATAATCCTGCCGATAAACATGGCCGGGACCACCCAGGAAATAAAGTTCCACGTAATCGAAGGTGACATGAGGTACAACATCCTTTTTGGAAGGCCATGGATCCACAATATGAGAGTTGTACCTTCGACCCTCCACTATGTGCTTAAATTCCCAACATCGGAGGGAGTCAAAACAGTGTACGGAGGCAACCGACTGCAAGAGAAATATTTGCCGTCGAAGAAGCAATTCTGATATCCTCACCTTCATCAACAAAGGGATCAGACTCAAAAGGGGAACAAGATGCCAAATAGCAATCACAGACGCCAGCCTCACCACAACTAGAAAATCAGAAGATTGACGAAGATGATGATTAAAGGATCCCTCGATCCTTCGTGATCCCCGATGATTCCGACGCTACCCAATCAACGATTGAAGAAGTGGAGCAAGTCATACTAATCGAGTATTTTCCCGAACGAAAGGTATACCCCCGAACTCATGAAAAGGCTTATTCAATTTCTTATCGATAACATATATTATTTTTATTGGTCCCATTTAGATATAATAGGGATCCCGCCGAATATAATGACGCATCGGCTAAGCCTGGACCGTAGGTTCAAACCGGTGAAGCAAAAGAGAAAACCCCAGTCTGAGGTAAGTACGCATTCATAAAGGACGAGGTAACTAAATTTCTCAAAATAGGGTCCATTCGGGAGGTAAAATACCCCGAATGGTTAGCTAATGTAGTTGCAATCCCTAAAGAAGGGAACAAACTTAGAGTATGTGTAGATTATAAGGATTTAAACAAGGCATGCCCCAAGGATTCTTTTTCGCTGCCCAACATCGATCGCATGATCGATGCCACGGCCGACCACAAGATCCTTACTTTTCTCGATGCCTATTCCGGGTATAATCAAATCCAAATGAACCCGGAAGACCGGGAAAAAAGTCGTGCAAAGGCTAACAGGATGGATTGCTACCTTAGGCCGATTCATTTCAAGTTCGTCAGAATGAAGTCATAGATTTTTCTCTCTACTCAAAAAGAAAAACGATTTCGCCTGGACCCCAGAATGCCAACAAGCATTAGAGGAATTGAAGCAATACCTATCGAGCCTACCGCTGCTTCACACTCCCAAGGCAGATGAAAAACTTTACTTGTACTTGGCGGTATCGAAAATAGCGGTAAGTGGTGTCCTAGTTCGAGAAGAGCAAGGTACGTAATTTTCTATTTATTATGTAAGTCGAACCTTAGGGAAAGCAGAAACTAGATATCCACACTTAGAGAAATTAGCACTAGCACTGATAAGCGCCTCTAGAAAGTTAAGATCATACTTTCAATGTCACCCCATATGTTTGTTAACCACTTACCCACTTCGTAATATTTTGCACAAGCCCGAATTATCAGGCCGATTGGCCAAATGGGTCGTCGAACTCAGTGGGTACGATATCGAATATCAAACCCGGACGACCATCAAGTCTCAAATTTTAGCTGATTTTGTGGCCGATTTCACGCCGACCCAACTACCCGAAGTTGAAAAATAACTCTTATTGAAATCGGGTATATCATCGGGGGTATGGACCCTTTTCACGGACGGGGCTTCGAACATGAAGGGGTCCAGGCTAGGCATCGTTTTAAAGCCGCCCACGGGTAACACTATTAGGCAATCTATCAAAACTACTAGGTTGACTAACAATGAGGCCGAGTATGAGGCCATGATTGCAGGTCTCGAGCTAGCTAAAAGTTTGGGAGCATAAGTCATTGAAGCCAAGTGTGACTCTCTGCTGGTGGTAAATCAAGTAAACAAAACCTTCGAAGTTCGAGAAGATAGAATGCAAAGGTATTTGGACAAACTGCAGGTAACTTTGCACAGTTTCAACGAATGGACCTTACAGCATGTACCTCGATAACAAAACAGTGAGGCCGATGCACTTGCAAATTTTGGGTCATCGGTCGGGGAAGATGAGATCAGCTCGGGGACTGTCGTTCAACTCTCGAGATCCGTGATCAAGGAAGGTCATGCCGAGATAAACTCTACAAGCTTAACCTAGGATTGGAGGAATAAGTATATTGAATACTTGGAGAATGGAAAGCTCCCATCGGACCCTAACAATTTGAGGCCCCTACGAACAAAGGTTGCTCGGTTCATATTGACCGCAGATGGAAGATTATACCGAAGGACATTCGATGGACCATTTGCAGTATGCTTAGGACCAGGGGACACCGATTACGTCCTACGTGAGATTCACGAGGGTACTTGTGGAAATCATCCCAGTACCGATTCAGTAGTCCAAAAAATAATCATAACAGGATATTATTGGATCGATATGGACAAAGATGCAAAGGAGTTTGTTCGAAAATGTGACAAATATCAAAGGTTTGCACCGATGATCCATCAGCCCGTAGAGCAACTCCACTCAGTCTTATCCTCATGGCCATTCATGAAATGGGGAATGGATATCGTCGGCCCTGTGCCACCGGCCCCAGATAAAGCTAAGTTCATTTTATTTATGATTGGCTATTTCTATAAATAGGTTGAAGCACAGGCGTTCGAGAAAGTAAGAGAGAAAGAGGTTATAGACTTAATCTGGGATCATATCGTATGTCGATTTGGGATACCCGCCGAAATAGTGTGTGACAATAGGAAACAATATATCGACAGCAAAGTGACGAAATTCCTCGAAGACCATAAGATAAAAAGGATATTATCAACACCGTATCACCCTAGTGGGAACGGACATGCCGAATAGGCGAACAAAACTATCATTCAAAATCTAAAGAAAAGGTTGAACGATGCTAAAGGAAAATGGAGAGAAATCCTACCCGAAATTCTTTGGGCGTATCGAACAATATCAAAGTCCAGTACAGGGGAAACCCCATTCTCCTTAGTATATGGCTCCGAAGCCTTGATTCCAGTCGAAATCGGAGAACCTAGTGCCGGGTTTCGATATACAACAGAAGAGTCAAATCACGGGGCTATGAATACTAGCCTCAAATTATTGGATGAAAAACAAGAAGACACTCTCGTCCGATTGCCGCCTAAAAGCAGCAGATCGAAAGATACTATAATCGAAGAACCAATCTTCGTCGTTTTAAAATCGGGGACCTAGTGCTAAGGAAAGTCACCCTCAACACCCGAAATCCGAATGACGGAAAACTAGGTCCAAACTGGGAAGGACCGTATCAGGTACTCGAAAACGTCAGTAAAGGATCCTACAAGCTTGGTATTATGAACGACAAATAACTACCAAGTAATTGGAACGTGTCGCACCTAAAATGATACTACTGTTAAGGTACGACCCTCCCATGATCGTTTATATTTCGAAACTAACCCTTGGAGGAGTTCGATCAGGAATAAAGATGGATCATTCAACACGAAGCCTTAGGTCTGAAAGCACGCATTGCACTCTTTTCTCTTAGACCGATTTTATCCCAAATGTGTTTTTCGGCAAGGTTTTTAATAAGGCAACAATTGATCGTGCTAACTTAGAACAATTCAACAGTATCCAAGGCCTCCTTACAATCAACCTCGAATACTGGTGGGGCATTACCCTCAAATATATCAAGTTCGATACAAGAAATTTACTTCACAACAACAGGGTTTCGATAGGAAAAATTATAAGAGCCAAATGGTCAAAACGATCCATGCTCATGTAGTTTGCTCGATCCCTGGTACAAAACATAAACATATGTATAACGACATAAAGAGAATTTCTTACCGATGTCTCAGAATCTATCCTCTATTTTGTGATCTATTTTGCAAACAGGCTTAAGGGCCGATCGGGGACTGCCAACCGAAAAATCAACAAGATAAAGTCCCACTAAGCCTACGGGCTACTCTTATTTCAAGTTCGAGCAATCACTCACTCGACCATTAAGCCTACGGGCTACATTACTTCGAGTTCGAATCATTTACTCGAATACTAACCCTACGGGATACTCTTATTTCGAGTTCGAGTAATCACTCACTCAATCACTAAGCCTACGGTCTATATTATTTCGAGATTCGAATCATTCACTCAATCACTAAGCCTACGGGCTATATTACTTTGAGTTCGGATCAGTCACTCGACCATTAAGCCAACGGGCTATATCACTTCGAGTTCGAGCAAGCACTCACTCAACTACTAAGCCTACATGCTACTCTTATTTCGAGTTAGAGCAATCACTCACTCGACCATTAAGCCTACGAACTACATTACTTCGAGTTTGAATCATTCACTCGATTACTAAGCCTACGGGCTACTCTTATTTCGAGTTCGAGCAATCATTCACTCGATCACTAAGCCTACGGGCTATATTACTTCGAGTTCGAATCGCTCACTCGACCATTAAGCTTACAGGCTACATCACGTCGAGTTCGAGCAAGTATTCACTCGACTACTAAGCCTACAAGCTACTCTTATTTCGAGTTCGAGCAATCACTCACTCGACCATTAAAGTCTACGGGCTACATTACTTCGAGTTCGAATCACTCACTCAACTAATAAGCCTACGGGCTTTATTACTTCGAGTTCGAGCAATCACTCACTCGACTACTAAGCCTACGGGCCACCGTAGCTCGAGTTTGAGCAAGCACTCACTCGGTTACGAAGGCTACAAGGTCCAAATTCGATCAAATTGCCTAAAGCCTTCACAAGGCATGAATGAAATAAAATTTTCACAAGGCAGAGAATAAAACAGAGGTAAGTCAGGAAAAGAAAAGATCTTTATAAATATACAAGAATGATTACAATGTCCGAACAGGACCCTACACAAAAAAACAAAATAGAAACTAAGGGTTAAGTTTCTTGCTTATCTACCGGGGCAGCCTCTTCTCCATCGGGCTCATCCCCGCTCTTGGACCCACTCTTTCTCCCATCATCGTTATCATCATGATCATCGAAATCCAAGGCTTCAACATCGGCTTCAAGCTCTTTAGCCCTTTTTATCTCTTCGATGAGATTGAAACCTCAAGCATGGATCTCCTCGAGGGTCTCCCTCCGAGATCGGCACTTAGTAAGTGCAGCAACCCAATGTGCTCGAGTATTGGCGATCTCGGCTGCCTCTCTTGCTTGTACCTGAGCAGCTTCAACATCGACCCTATAAACGGCCATGAATGCATCCGCCTCGGCCATTGCCTTTTCGGCGTCAAATTTGGCCTTGGCTAGTTCGGAGGCCAACCGAGCCTCGAGCTCCTCTATTCTTCTTGCTTGAACCGAGCTTTTCTCATTAATGCTTTAAAGTTGGTTTGATAATTGGGCTCGAGCAGTTTCTTTTTCTGCGGCAAGACGGTCCATGCTATATTTCCATCCCAAGGTCTCTGCCCTTATCATATCGACCTTTTCACGAAGCTTCCCAATAACTTCAAGCTTCTGCTGCAGCTGTGAGATCAAAATATTAGCCACCGTTCCAGAATCGAGCCCATGGGTTTTTAAGATTACCATTACCTGCTCGGTCATGTCGGTCTGATCTTGTTGAGCATTGGCCAATTCAGCTCGGAGGTCCTTGATTTCTTCTTCCCTTTGTCCAAAGAGGAGTCTAAGGGCGCCTCCGTGACCCGTCGGAGGTCAGCCTCATACCGATGCAGCTCAGCTCGAGACAGAGAACACGCTTCTCGATGAACCGCTGCGGCCTACGAAGAAAGAGGAAAAGAAGTTAGAAAAGAATAGCAAACATGAAAGTGGTATCAACGAAGGAAGTTATAACTTACCCGATTTAGAGCTTGTTGCACTTCACAGAAAAGGCCTGGCATATCACTGGGGCCGACAACTTTCTCGACACCAGTAAACAAATCACAGAAGGGGTCCTTCCCTTCATGAGATCGGTTTATCTCGAGGGCCCCCAAAGCTTGGTCTTCCCGAATCGCCCCTTCGGAAAAAACAAGGAGAATGGGCGAGTCTCCGATTACTATTGTCCCAAGCGACTCGCTTGGGACGTTCTCCTCAGTTCGGAGAGCTTCGAGACCGGCCTCTTCTGATATACCCACCGTTTTGTTGACTTCGGTGGGAGGAATCCTTGATCTCTAACGGTTCGGGGATTCTGCCCGAATCTTTCTTCGATATCTCCCCAGTCCGAGGCGGAGCTTTATAAATCACTATCGATACATCTGCCTTTGGGGCATCGTTGGTTTTCTTCATTCGGGCCACCAGCACGAACCTATCATTTTCTTCTTCTTCTTCTTCTTCTTCTTCTTCTTCTTCTTCCTCGTCTTCATCCCTTAGATGCAGAACTTATTCCATGGTTAAAGGGATGGTATTCTTCCTCGGCTTACGAGCCATCCTCGTCTTCGATTTTGGATCTTCGGAAGCACAGGCCCTTTTTCTCTTATTATCCTTCACCGGATTTGGAACAGAGATCGAATCCTCTTCCTCGCCGGGGGGGAGGGGGGCTCAAAACCACATCTTTGCTCGCACCTACATACCAAAAAATCGATTTAAGTATATGGAAAGCATCTCGTTCGAACTACCAAAAATACGAGAAAGAGGATTACCGTGATTTTTGGCCTCCCATCGGCCCTTCGATAAATCACGCCATGAGCGCTCAGCATATGTGGAGGTCGAAGCTAGATCCCGTACCCAGTTCTTGAGGTCGGGAACTGCACCGGGCATCCAAGGAACCGCTGCATCACAAAAAAGGGATATCGGTAGAAAAAGAAATGAATGGGGAAAAATATTAATAGATAACAACAGAGTTAGATAACAACAGAGTTACACTTACGCTTCATGTTCCACTCCCCGGGAAAAGGGCATCTTTTCAGTCGGAATCAGGTCCGAAGTTTTCACTCGAACGAACCTGCCCATCCAACCTCGATCCATGTCCTCGTTTATGCTCGAGAACAGAACCATGGTAGACGGCGCTGAAGTTTTATTAAACCGCCTCGAAATAGGCGAGGGCAATACAATCGAATGAGATGATCGAGGGTGAAATGCATCCCCTCGATTTTGTTCACGAAGAAACAGATCAAAATAACGATCCGCCAAAAAGAAGGATGGATCTGGCCTAGGGTTATTTGGTATTGATGGCAAAAATCGATAATAATAGGGTTGAGAGGACATAACGTGAAAGGGTAAGTATACACGCTTAAAAACCCTTTCACGTGAGTGGTGATATCTTCTTCAGGAGACAGGATTACTACTTCTTTGTTTTCCCAATTGCAATATTTCTTTAGCTGTTCGAGGTGCCCCTCGGTTATCGAATACATATACCTCGATACTGGCTCACATTAGACGAGAACCGACGAGCCTTTATCGACCTTAAAATCCGAAGTAAGAACACACGCCCCGGAACACACTCCTCTGGCCGTGGCTCCACCGGTGTTTTGTCGGCGACATGTTGTGATGAAGAAGCTTTTTTCTTTATGATTAATGATTTTTTATGTCTTCGCCATTTTGGATTTAAAGATCGAAAATAGAATGAGGTAATAGAGATTTGGTGTTTTTGAAGAAAGATTTTGCTGTAAAAGATCACGGATTTACAGATGAACTTAGAAGAAGAACTTGAAAAATTTGGAGATGTAAAAGTGATAAATGGTAAAAGGAGGGGCTATTTATAGATTGAGCAATGGCGGTTCAACATCAGCGGTGGTCGACCACCGTCTGACACGCATTAAATACCTTAAAAAACTAAACCAACGGGACAACTATCGCGTGCGTCATGATCGAGCCCAATGTAAACATCAACTTATATCTGATCGAGCCGTTTGGAAATCATATCGTTTCTCGCCACATCCTTCCCAAGAAACGAGGGGACTATCTGTATACGGTCGAAACTGATTTCGTACTTCGTACGTCTGATCGAGATGAAAACATAATGGACCGAAGAAAGTCTTCGTAATATCGAGATGGGATCCGAAGAAGGCACAAACGAGCTTCGAGTTTCAGGTTCGGGTCAAATACCGAGCTCGAAGTCATTATCGAGCTCGGATCCGAATCGAACTATGTTGAGATATGATGGAATCGAGCTTAAGGACTAGGGGTCAACTAATACCGAGCCCGAGTCATTATCGGACCCTGAGTCAGCATCAAGCTCAAACCAGCATCGAGCTCTAAAACTGGAAGCCGACCAATACTGAGTCCGGTCAAGATCGAGCTCATAGACAAGAGTTGTTGTAGCCACACTAAGGGAGAGAATCTCGACGGAAATTAGGGAAAAAATAATTTATCATGAATTTTCATACTATGTATTTTTAATTATATCTAAAGTAAAGTTCCCCACTATAAAGGGGATGACGATATTCCTGTAAAGGCATCAAGTTTTACATATATTGTAATTGAGATATCATACACTCCTATATTGAAGAATTATCTCTTTTTAGCTTCATAGATTGATTCATCTTACTTAATCCATAAATCATATTCTTTCTAACTTTACTTATTTTTTATTCTTTGCAATCAATATTCGATATTTTCATTTTACTCTTACGATTTGTGTTAAGTTATACCACATACTCTTATAACTACGTACAAATTCAACTCTATCCGTTTTTCGGGTAAACAATTGACATGCCAAATGGCGTTACACCGTACGTTGCTATTGACACAAAGCAAAAGTTGCTGACATGCATTGATGTAAAGAAACAAAAAGCAGACATAACTCAGTCAAAAGCAGAAGGGTACGATAGTTAAGGCATGAAAATATTAATGATGGAGCTACAGTAATAGTCTGTTTTGCCCAATCATATTGCATCAACGTCCTTTCACGAAGCACACACGGAGGCATAGAGGTGCTTTGCTTTCTCTTCTGTATAGTAGTAAAGTAATGAATTTCTGGGTTCAATGTGTTTAACCGACGGGACGACATTTAACCGGGACGGACCTAAACGTGATAGGATAAACGGAACAAAATGATAGGTCCATCCCACTAACAAACGGGATAATCTTTTTGTGAGTTAGTGAAAGTTTTATATTTTTTATATGAGAAAATAAAGTTATATGACTTTGGTAAAACAAAATCATAGTTATATAATTTTTGTGTTAGAAAATAAAGTTATATGACTTTGATAAAAAAAATTTATAATTATATGACTATTTGTGAAATTTACCCCTTTCGCTCTACCAATTCTCCCCTACCGCGCAAAATTGTCAGGGATGTTTTCTCTACAAACTATTTTGATGAAAGTTATTAACTTTGAGGAAGCGCTTTGATGTTCGATTATTAT
>AWOL01S0175647.1:0-10403 GCA_000715115.1 Nicotiana otophora
AAAAAGCGGTTAAAACATGGGTAAAGTAACATCAACACATATCGAAATATGCCAAACATCAGCCCAATTACTTGCACAGCCATCCTCTTCCCGTATTTCAGATTTTCCCAATGTACCTCGGGAGCTATATGAAGAATGGATTCATGCCAAGGCCCAGTTAGATGTATTTGGAGATTTGCATGCGGTGGGGTACGTCTCTGAGGCTTCCCTTGACGATGTTTATGTTAAGGCTCGTGAAGCTTGAGTCACTTGTGGATATGATCCCGCTATGCCTGAGGCTGATGAGGAGGATGGGGATGAGGGTGTAGACCGGCTTGAGGAGAACGCCTGGAACGATACCGCTTATTCTGAGGACGAAGATGGCGATGGCGATGGCGATAGTGAGGGGGGTCGAGATGGTGAAGGTATTGGTGGTCAGGGTGGTGACGCCACTGAAGACCAAGTTGGTGAGGGCACTGAAGGTTGTGATGGCGACGTCTAATAGTTTTCTTTTTAACTTTTTTGTGTATTTTTTCCGGTGTCTTCATGAGACTTTGTAAATAGTTTAAGTATGAAATATCAAAGTTGTTCCTTGCATCTTTTTCCCTTCCTATGGTTTTTCAATACTTCTATGTTTTTTGCTTCTATTGTTTGCTCGTTTCGCTTTTGCCTTTCTTATTGTTATTGTCTTATTAGTTGGCCGTGCCCTTGGAGCCGAATATTCATAGGTCGTGTGGTTTCTTTGTTGAAATGTGACCGAGGGCCGATAGGTGTTTGTTCGAACGGGGTCGAACATAACCTTTCGTTAACTCGCAGCCAAGGGCCGATAGATGTTTATTCGAGCCTAGTCGAACATAACGTTTCGTTAAATTAAGGCCAAGGACCGGTAGGTGTTTGTTTGAGCTGGGTCGAACATAACCTTTCGTTAATCGTGGCCGAGGGCCGGTAGGTGTTTATTCGAGCTTAGTCGAACATAACCTTTTGTTAAATCATGACTGAGGGCTGATAGGTGTTTGTTTGAGCTTAGTCAAACATAACCTTTCGTTAAATCGCAGCCGAGGGCCGGTAGGTATTTTTTCGAGCGGGGTAAAACATAACCTTTCGTTAAATCATGGTCGATGGCCGGTAGGTGTTTATTCGAGCTTAGTTGAACATAAACTTTCGTTAAATCGCGGTCGAGGGCTGGTAGGTGTTTGTTAGAGCTTAGTCGAACATAACCTTTTGTTAAATCACTGTCGATGGCTAGTAGGTGTTTATTTGAGCTTAGTCGAACATAAACTTTTGTTAAATCGCAACGAGGGCCAATAGGTGTTTGTTCGAGCTTAGTCAAACATAACCTTTCGTTAAATCATGGATGAGGGCCGGTAGGTGTTTGTTCGATCTTAGTATAACATAACCTTTCGTTAAATCGCGGTCGAGGGCCGGTAGGTGTTTGTTCGAGCTTAACATTTCATTAAATCGCGATCGAGGGTCGGTAGGTGTTTGTTTGAGTGAGGTCGAACATAACCTTAATACGAAAAATGTGTCCTGATAAACATAAGTTTCTTATTACTTTGACATTGTTGTTTTGGTTACATGCTTGGAGAAATTTACAGATTTTGGGTGTCGGCGGGTGTTCCATCCCAGTCCCAGTCTACCTAGTCCCTTCATTGTTTTACTTGGAGAGTATTGATAAGTCGAGCAATAAAATAGTAACAGTGGTCCTACCCTCGCGTACTTCGACTCGAAGTGTTTCCTTCGCCGCCTCGTTAAAAACCTCCTTGAGAAAACCCAAATGGGACAAAACTTAAGTGAGGGAAAAAGAGTACGACTTGGAGGACACTTTTTCTCTTAGAAGTTGAAATATTTGAGGTGGTTGATGTTCCAATTGTTATGTAGTTGCTTTCCTTCCATTGTCTGTAGTTGGAATGAACCATTGTTTGCTTTGGTTGTGATTTTGTACGGACCATCCCAGTTTGTTCCCAACTTGCCTTCCCGGGGGTCTTTGCTCGCTTGAGTTTTGGCTTTCAGTACCTAGTCCCCGACTTTAAGCGGCCAGACCTTTGCTTTCTTGTTGTAATAACATTCTTCTTGTTATTTTTGTGTGACCATTCTTATGTACGCCATATCTCTTCGTTTATCGATTTCGTCGAGTTCCTGCCTTCTTCTCTCATCGTTACTGGTGTCACTTTTGTGGGATTATCTTAGGTTGGGTTCTCTGACCTCGACCGATATTACTATCTCGATTCCATAGACCAGATAGTATCTTCGAAGTTGTTCGGTAGGCCCATAATACTTCTTGCAGTATTTCTGGCCACAGTCCCTTGGCGTCTTCGAGATGTTTCTTCATGATGTTAAGTATAGACTTGTTGGAGGATTCTGCTTGTCCGTTACCCGCTGTGTGGTATGGAGTTGGGAGTATCCTCTTGATATGTCATTTTTCGAAGAACTCGGCAATTTTCTTTCCCGTGAACTGGGGTCTGTTGTCATAGCTGATCTCCTTGGGTAGGCCGAATCGGCAAATGATATTTCTCTATATAAAGGTGATTACCTCATGTTCCCGTATTTGGGCGAATGCTCCTACTTCCACCCATTTAGAGAGGTAATCAGTTAAAACCTAAAGGAATCATACATTACCTCGTCCTGCTAGGAGGGGGCCCACGATGTCCATTCCTCATTTGTTGAACAACCAAGGGGAGGTAACTTAATGGAGGTGTTCGCCTGCTTGGTGAATCATTGGGGCATACTTTTGGCACTGTTCGCATTTCCTCACGAAGTCTGTAACGTTCTTTTTCATGGTGGGCCAATAGTATCCCGCCCGTATGAGGCACCTGACCAGTGCTCGATTGCCGGAGTGAGCATCGCAATGACCTTTATGAACTTCTTCGAGGACGTGTTGGATTTGGTTCGGGCCCAAATATTTTGCCAGAGGGCCGTCGTAAGTCCTTTTGTATAGGTCGCTATGAAGGAGACTGTATCTGGCCGCTTGCATTCTTAGTTTCTTGGCTTCTTTCTTATCTCCTGGGTGTGTGTCATCCTGCAAATACATGATAATATGATTGCGCAAATCCCAATTTAAGTTTATGGTTCTTACCTCGATTTGGTCTAGTGATGAGTTGAGGAGATGGACTACGCTTTTATCACCGGTCGTGATGCTTTTGGTAGCTGCGGCCAGTTTGGCGAGGCCATGTGCTTTGGCATTCTGTGCCCGTGGGATCTGATCAAGGTGGAATTCGTCAAACTCGGGTAATAGCTTGTAGATTTTGGTCTAGTATTTTTGCAACCTTTGTTCCTTGATTTGGAAAGTTCCTGTGACTTGGTTAACTACGAGCTGGGAATCACAATAGAGTTTCAACTGTTTCATTCCATACTTGAGTGCTAGCCTCAACCCTGCAATTACGGCCTCATACTCGTCCTCATTGTTATTCATATCCGTACATCTTATGGACTGGCAAATTACTTTTCCTGTAGGGACCTTGAGTATGAGTCTCAGTCCGGACCCTGATGCGTTGGTTGCGATATCGGTGTATAGGACCCAGAGGTCTTGTGTTTGGAGGGAAGCTTTGACGGCTTTCCTTTCGACTTCAGGCATTATTTTTGCACTGAAGTCTGCAAGCACTTTTGACTTTATCGTCGTTTGCAGCTGGTATATGATATCGTGCTCGCTTAGCTCGATGGCCCATTTGGCCAGCCTCCCTAATAGCTCAGGTTTATGAAAAATGCTCCTCAGGGGAAAGGTTGTGACAACCGACATGGGGTGGCATTGGAAATAGGGTCTAAGCTTTCGTGAAGCTACGACCAAGGCCAGAGCAAATTTTTCTAGGTGCGGATACCTCTTCTCGGTGTCGACTAGTGTTTTGCTAATGTAATAGATAGTAGATTGCGTACCTTTGTTTTTGCGGATCAAGATTGTGCTTACCACTACCTCCGAGACGGCTAGATAGATAAGGAGTTGCTCCCAAAGTTCGAGTTTTGAAAGTAGGGGTAGTAATGATAGGTACGCCTTTAGTTCTTTCAAAGCCTGGATGTACTCGGAAGTCCATTCTAGGCTGTTTTCCTTTTTGCGTACGCCAAAAAATTTGTGACATCTATCCGAGGACCACGAGATGAATCTCGATAGGGCGGCGATTCGACCAGTCAACCTTTGGACTTGCTTTTTGGTGGTTAAGAGTTCATGTATCCTTTCAATAGCTTTGATTTGATCTGGGTTGACCTCGATCCCTCGCTGTGACACCAAAACACCCAAGAACTTTCCAGAGGCTATGAAAAACTTGCATTTCTCCGGGTTCAACTTCATTCGATACCGTCTTAGTACGACGAAAGTTTCGTTCAAATGATTGATGTGATCCTTGTTGATACCCAATTTTACCCTCATATTTTTTCAAATAGTATATATACTTTCAAAATATCATTTTGTATCATTACTTAATTCACAAGAGTTGTACAAATATTTTCTATAGTTTTATAATTTTTAAAAGCTTTAAAATTGATTTTCTTGTATTTAAATCACTTGAATATTTATTAATTATCCTTTAAATTATTTTGTGATGACTTAATTATCCAAAGTTATTATTTGCATCAACATATATATTTTAGAATATTTTACTTTATTTTATATAAGTATATCTGTATTTTTAAGCTATTTACACAATTTTATAATAATAGCTTATATGATGTGCATAATTATATTTTTTATTATATTATTTGTACCCAAATAACATTTTATATTTTTATAATATTAAATTATTATTTTCAAGCATTTTACTACACAAACAATATTTTATTATTTGTTAATTACTTTTTATAAATATTTTTTATAATTTTTCGTAGCCCAAATTTAGGGCTAATCTTTGACCAAACAGACCCAAATCACTGGCCTAGAGATCCCCAATACTTAGCCCAACCTCCTTTGGCCCAAACCAAACGACCCCTCTCCTAAACCCGGTTGGGACCCGTTACAACGACCCGCTCTGTTTTCTTCTAATCCTAGATGGTGATCTCTCAAGATCAACGGTCCACAATCAACCCTATGATTTAAACTAACCAAACCCACCCGAAACCCTACCATTTCTCTAAGACCGCCGCCCCTAAATCCTCTCTTCTCCTCTCCCCTCAAACCCTAGCAACCACCTCCCTTATTCTATCCAACTCCGACCTCAACATGGAATCACTCCATGATTCCCTTTCCATTTATGCTCTGTCTCGTTGTTTTTTACACGATTTTGGTATCATATAGTACTCGCCAATTTTTGGCAAGTGCCAGGCTCCGAATCGAGGGAATCAAGCTCCATTTTGTTTACATCCAGACGATATTTCTTTTGTACACACTCATTACCAGGCTGTATGGTTCTAATTCAGTGAGATCTCTTACTATTTGTGTTCTCCTTCTTGAGCTAAGGTTTACCCGATTTTTCTCCTAAATATATTCTAAATTGATTTTGCATTCTTTTCTTTCCTTATTTTTGTGTTTGATTAATTATGTTTTTTTGTTTGTTCGTTCAATTTTACTACTATATAAACCCCTCCCCTAATCCTCTTTAACAGACCTTAATCACTATTATTCTCTCATACTCTCACTCACTCGATACTATTCTGAATCTATTGCTCTTGGCCGGCTGATAGCCAAGGCCACCGGAACCCTCTCTATCGACCTCCCTAGTGTGAGTACTGCTCGGGGCTCAGTTGAGGCTCCTGTGAATTCCGACGCACTAGGATTTGGGTCTTTTGGTTGTTCTCTTTGCTAGTGATATTCGAGCTGTTTCTGACACTTAGCCTTCTCTTCTATTTTGTTTGTTGAATCTGCGAACTGGTGAATGTCTTCACTTTTGCAATTCTATCCTCTTTTGCTTATTTCCAGTGCTTTGTATATCCATGTTGTTCGAACCAATATGACTCTAATATTGTGTTGTAATCATTGGCAATTTTACTTGTATTGTAGCGATTCTGCAATTCTGAATCTCCTAGTGTCACAACCTGCCTAATTCTTTAAACTCCTATATGTTCTGCTTGAATAACTTTGTATCTTTAAGTTTGCTTTGTTGTTCTGCTGTTTATTGTGAGTTTTTCTCATGCCTTGTTTTGGATTCTCACACAAAAATTCGGGAATCATCTCTTACCTAGAATTTACCTTAATGAACTTGTATTGATAATTCCTTTATGTGAACTCTATTTTTTACCTGCTTACATGAACCATATTTGTTGTCGCAATGTTTTAACCAAACCTGTTGCTTTGTTTTGGTGCTTGGTCAACCCTGCATTCTTTGGTATTGCTCATGCTTCTAATTGAATCCAAATACATTTAGGTTCTATGATCATGCATAGTCGACTGGCTTAAGTTCTGAGTCTGCCTGTTCGATTTAACTTTAAGATAATATGTCTTCCTGCCATGACACCTTTGGACTTTGAGATCTTTGTGTTATACTCCGCATGATTAGGCTTCTCATCGATTGTTTACTTACCTGTTTGTCATGTGTAATTGTTGTTTCCTGACTATGACTCTGTCTGACTATTCATGACTTAGACTCCTAGGTTTTAAAATCCTTTTAGGAGAATGCTCTATTCTGAACGCATTCTAGAAAATTTAGCATGTTCACCTCGTATATGCCTAGTATGTTTACCCTGTTAATCTAAAATGGTATGTCTCCTTAACTTTCATAGTGTTATGTCTATATTTAGCATGCTGTCACCTGCTTAATGATGTAACCTATGTTGTATTTACCATATTTCAAGTCGAGTCTATTGACTCTCCTAGTTTCCTGTTCTTTGTTTAATCAATGTTGTCACTCTTGCTTCTAAATTGCCAATGTGTTTATGAATCCTGCTAAATGTCATACAACCCCGTCTCTATGAGGTGTTGTTTTAGAACTGTTTGGTTGGTTTCCATGTATGGTCTATTAATTTATTTGGTAAATTGGTCAATATTGGGCTGGATATGAGTCTATGTGTGGCTTTGGGTTGTGCAAATGGGCATACTCTCCTATTTTTGGGAAGTATTTGGATTCGGGCCTGCTATCCAAACGAAAGAGTCTACTGAAGGCCCAAGTAGTGCTGGGGTTAACTCTTCTTAAGTATGCCCTATTTGTTGGGCATGTAATAATCTTGGTTTTGTAATATTTGAAGTATGTTTCTTTCCTTTCCTGTTTTTTTAATCTTTGGTAATGTAATAATTTATAAACAAACGATGAGGGATATTAGTGAAAAGGGCTGGGGTATTTTAATGCTCGCAGAAAAGGATAGAAAACATGCCTATAGGGTCTATATGTTCTATTTGCTATTTCGTTCAGCATGCCTTATATGTTATTTAGTTTAGTGTGTTGTACACTAATAGAAAGCATGCCTATAGGAATCACGCACACACTTCACTTAACTTGTTAAAACCTGTTGGCTCAAGTAATTGCTATGTGTAATACTAAACGTTTCTAGATAGCATGCCTATAGGATACAATAACACATGTTTTGCTAATGTCCACCTAGATACCATGTCTATAGTGTTACATCCCATGTTTTCGTACGTAAAAGTACGCCTTGAGTAAATTGATGAAAGCTCGAAAATGAGATATTACATCCCGCATTTTCGTACGTTAAAGTTTCGTCGTAAGTTAATTATTGTAAGTTCGGGAATGGGATTATTTTGAGATTATAAGCATTATGCTATTTCAAACAAGTGATGAGTAAAATCGTAAAGGTGAGAGGATAAGTGAATCGAAGAAAATTAGTTTCGTTGAAATTTGACAATTTGGGCTAAAATACGGTCTGAGCTAAAATACCCGGTATTTATGAACTAGTGCCATACAAGGTACCACATGACCATAATAGTAAGGTGTACAAAGTGTGTTAAAAGTGAGTAGTATTTTAAGTAATTTGAGATAATTCTTAATTATGTGAGTAATTGGTTAATTATTGGATTAGTGAGGGTAAACAAAGTTGATTAAGGAATCTTGGATAAGCCTAAGGTGCCCAAACGTGGCAGCAAATGAAAGTGACTCACAAATAAAAAATGTGACTCTTTTGCTAAGTGATAAGGTGTCACATTTAAAGGCTTGGTCATCAAAAGTGTGGGGCCACACCCACTAATACAAAATTCACAAAAATGAAGATACTTCATCTTCAAAGTTACGGATGAACTCCAGCAAGAAAGGTTATACAATATTATGATCAAAATTACATAACGTAACAACAAGATTACATAACGGATGGAATTAGCTTTCTCAAGAATATCATACAGATTTTTCCCCTACTTCGACCCGCCGTTACGTGTTGTCGCAATCAACGTGTGTTAGAGGGATTGTCAAGAGAATCGACTCATGTATGTTAAGTCTATCCCTTCTTTCCTTTTGGCATGATTTATATGACACAAACGAAACAAGCAAATGCACAATTTTCATAAATGACTCTATTCATAGAAATACTAGAGATGCTTATGTTCTTAATTCCCCATGTGTCATATTATTCTATCATCTGTTCATGGGTCTCAGAAAATACGTAAGTTGATAAAGTTTATTTCATTATATTAATCAAGGCATAATGGTCCTATGACGTTCCGAAAGATTTTATTGACGCATTTCATATGCATTGCATTCATTTATATATGAACATTGACCCATGACCAGATGGCGTTATATACACGTATATATGTATATGGAATATGGGAAAAGGTTACGATGTTAAATATATACCACCGCTTAATCAGCTGGTATACATTGATATTTGCCCACAGTGGCCGAGATGATATGACGGGATACCTTTCAGAGGCTTGATGATGTTATGAACGCATATACCCATGCATGGTATGACATTTATACGCATATGCATAACATTATAAGTGTTAAATGTTTCGTTGAACTATTCAGACATACATGCCGAGTCTTTTACTCCATGTTTTTCTCATGTCTATTGTTTAGTGATTTGCATTCCTTACATACTTGGTACATTATTTGTACTGACGTCCCTTTTCCTGGAGATGCTGCGTTTCATGCCCGCAGGTCCCGATAGACAGGTCGAGAGTCCTCCAAGTAGGCTATCAGCTCAGCGGGAGATGTTGGTGCGCTCCATTTGCTTCGTAGTTGCTTGTTTGGTCAGTATGATTTAGACGTGTATTGTTTAGTATGGCGGGGCTCTGTCTCGACCTTTATGACAATTATATATTCTTAGAGGCTTGTAGACATATGTCATGTACATAAAAGATTGTATGTCTATGTTCAGTGTACGAGTGATTATTTTGGTCTTATAGGCCCATATGTCTTAGGCATAAGTTGATATTTCATGTGGTATTCTACTTATCTCATGGCAACCCCTCAAGCTCAGTTATCTATGTTAGTATGATATGAAAATATACATTATGTTGGTACTCGATTGAGTAAGGCACCGGGTGCCCGTCGCGGCCCATCGGTTTGGGTCGTGATAAAAGTGGTATCAGAGTTGTTCTGTCCTAGGGGGTCTACAAGTCGTGTCTAGTAGAGTCTTGTTTATAGGTGTGTTGTGCACCACACTTATAAGCAGGAGTCTACTTGGCATTTAGTGTTACACCCTGTGCGTCCCAAGGTGACGTAATGAATATGAGACTTGTTAATCATGATTTAAATGATTTTAAAGTCATAATATGGCTATATATGAAGTTTGTATGGAAAATATGAAGTTTGGACAAAATCGGATTAAAGTTGCGGAAACACCGACTAAGGATTTGCCATGTAATAGAGTTTTTTGAGAAATATATTTTGTGTTCTATATGAGGTATTTTTGGGACATATTATATACCAAATTGAAGGTCTTGGAATGTAGTTTCCAACTCACTTAACCTTTCATTCATACCACACCTGAATAAAAAATTATAAGCATTGGAAGAAGGGCCAATCATACGGTGCCAAGTAGCACCTTTTTTACTTTTAAACAAAAGGGATATTTACATCCCATCTCGTCTCTTTCTCCATTTTTCCAGAGAGCTCGCCCAAATAACAACCCCCAACTTTACTGTTAAGCTCTATACAAGAGCTTCAAACAATATTATCATCCCGGGCACGGAATCAAGAAGCGATAACATTAAAACGATCCCTACGACGTAAGTATCGCTATATCACCTCTCTCTTTCTTTGTAGTTTGAGTTTTGGAAGGTACTTCATAGTTAGGAAAACGTGTAATTTCTATATTTAAGTGTTTAAATATCAAGTAATGTTGATAAATGTGTTTCCTAATAGTTAGAACTCACGGGACGGTGATCGGAAGCCGTGGGTTCGAGTTATTTGACTTGTAGTGGACTGTTTTGTGGGCTGTTTCGTGTTGCCTTTGGGCTGTATATTTTTATACTGTTTAATGGATTTTTGGAGGAAACTTGTGTGGAGAAACACCACATAATGACGGAATGGTGGGCTGGTCGTTCGTCGTTATATTTGTTTTAAGTTGTTTGACACTACTTTGATTGTCGTTTTATGTATGAAGTGATTAGGGTGTGT
>AWOL01S0175691.1:0-11543 GCA_000715115.1 Nicotiana otophora
CAACTATATTAACGGATAACAACTTGGTTGGTAAATCCGATAGTATATTATAAAAAATACATTGGCAATCGGTTGGTAATTTTAGTTATGGAAAAGTCCTGTTTAGTAAATCGTTGGTAATTTACCAACAAATTTCAAATTCGTTAGCAAATATGGTTATTTATTTTTAAAAATTACGTTAGTAATTTGTTAGTAATTCGTCATAAACTTTACTAACAAATTGTAAATGTGCTACCAAATATTACAAATTAAATGGGTAGATTAAAATTTTTATTTTTAATAATTGTATTACTATTAATTTAAAGCTTTAAAAGATCTAAAAAACACTTAAACAAAACAAAAAACATAGTATCACTTTATAAATAATAATAACATTTGTCATGAAATTGAAAGAAGAATTCAAAACGTGTCTAACATAAAAGAAGCTAAAATAAATCTAAATATGACTCGTGTCATTATTTGAAGACAAGCCATGTCTACGAGAAGGCGGTGTAGGTAAGCCACCTATGACGACCGACAGACGGTTTTGGAGTAGTTGATCAACTTGCTCGCGCACCTCTTGCTGCATTTCGTGTCTCATTTCTTCACGCGGTCCTTGTCGCATTTCTTCTCTCATTTCTTGTCTAATCTCTTCTCTGATCTCTGATCTCATCTCATGCTTCATCTCTTCCTTAATTTCTTGCAAACGATGTCCGACATATTCATTCACCCGAGCATTAAAGTCTAGATCTTGAAGTGGAGATATCGAACTGGAGGATGCACCAACATGCCCATATAAAGGAGCTTTAGAACCAAGATCATAAATGTGCGCCTTCTTAACACCGTCTTCGTCCAAATAAATTTGTGAGAAATCAACTTCAGGAGGCTCACTGGACCCATCTTCAGGCTGAGACGCAAACGCAAATTTAGACATTATGGCATTCTGAAAGCAAAAAAAACATGATATAAACTCTATAATAATAACTTTTGAAAGAGAAAACATTGACATAGTCAGAAAGGCCACAAAATAGAAAATTTAAATGTCAATAACAATACCTTAAATACTCGTTATAATACAATTAGAATATATTTTGAAATAAAATCACCATAATGATATCTAAACAGAGTGATGCCAAAAAAACTAAAATTAGAGACTAATTTGAAAAAAAAATATTAAAGAGACTATGAAAAGATTGACGAAGATATGCATAAGAAGGAAATTACAAGCTATGGAGGACAAAGCTCTTCGCTCCAATTACTATTTTAGTGTGTATGTGTCACCAATCCGTTCTCATCGTAGGTTCACGACCCAATTTCTTACAACGTCGCTACTAGGCAAGCCAACAGAGAACTAATCGTGTATCTATTCTTTTAATATTTTTGAAATAGTTGATTTTTAATTATTACATAAGAGATGAGAAAATTAATAAAATAAAAAGTAATAAATTGTAAGATCAACAACAACAACAACAACAACAACAACAACAACAACAACAACAACAACAACAACAACCCAGTAGAATCCCATTAATGGGGTCTGGGGAGGGTAGTATGTACGCAGACCTTACCCCTACCCCGAAGGAGTAGAGAGGCTGTTTCCGAAAGACCCTCGGCTTAAAAACATAATAATAATAAATAAAAAATAATAATAATAATAATAATAATAAAAATAAAATAATAATAATAATAATAATAAATAAAAAATAAAAATAAAAAATAAAAGCGAAGAAAGCGAGAGATAATATTAGTATCTACTAAATTGTAAGATCAAGTGTAGTGAAATAAATACTCAAACACAATTAAGTGTCTACTAGCAAAATTCCATTACCTGGTATCACAAGTGTATGAGCTACCAGTAGAATACACAAAATACTAAACTACTGTCTGAAGTAAAGTAGACAGAAAATAAATACAAAAGAAAGAATTCGGGTGCTGCAGAACGGGATCGGAAGGCAGCTCACCGCTAAGTCTCGATGTATCAGGAGTGTGCGCCGGGATGATGTCCAGATGCACCTGTCTCAGATCCTGCACGGTTAGTACAGAAGTGTAGCGTGAGTACATAAATAATATGTACCTAGTAAGTATCTAGTCTAACTTCGAAGAAATATTGACGAGGGGTCGACTTCGACACTTACTATGGGCTAACAATAAAATACTGAAATTCTAAATAAGCATGAGTTATGTAAACAACCATAAATCTCCATAACAAGCGATAAATAAATATTTCTTTCACTAACCTCTCCGGCCAATAAAATCATATCAAGAAGATTAGGCTCCAAGTATTATTACGCACGATTTATGCCGAAGTCGTACGGCCCGATCCAAAATATATGTATATATTGTGTGCATTGTCGAGGGTCGAACGACATGAACCATAGATGCATCTATTAACTTGCCGAGGCAAACGACCCCCTCCCATGAGAGTAGAGGAAATTTACCTCGCTCGCGGAAATACCTGCGATGCGAGTGGACATGGATTTCTCAAAGTTATTATAAAATTCTTCTATTCTTCCCCACACATAAAAAATTTAAGCGGGAGACTTTAAATCTTAAAATCCTTAATCTCAGCTCTAGTTAAGACAATTAATATGCATGACCAACATAACAAGCAAACAAAGCATGGTAAGACTACTCAGGCATCATATAGAATATAGCTACGCATGGACTCTCGTCACCTAGTACATACGCAGCTTCCCACACATATAATTCACAACAAAAATACATCTAAGGGGATGAGTTCTCTCTTACAAGGTTAGGCAAGAGACTTACCTCGTCTCAAATCTCACTTTCCGGTCTCATATTCGCTCTAAAGCCTCAACTCGGTGCCGGAGAATTCAAAACTAGTCAAATATTATATAATTTAATCATTACATGCTCAAAGGTTCATAATTTAACCATTAGAGTAATTACCCAACCCCAAATGAAGGATTCCTAATATTCACCCCCGGTTGCACGTGCCCGAATTTCGAAAATTTTCAAAGAAAGTTGTTAGCCATAACCTCACGAATTCAAATACATAGTTTTCAGTCAATTCCATAACCATTTTCGTGGTTAAATCCCATTTTTATCAAAACCTAGATTTTTTACTTAAACCCATGATTTTCACAATTATTACATGTTAAAACCTACCTATAATCTATGTATTTAACTCACATTGTATAAAAATTACTTATCTCAAAGTGCTAGGTGAAACCCCCTCTCCAAGAACTCCAAAATCGCCCAAGAGATGAAAGAAAGTGAGCCAAAATAGCCTAAGTCCCGCATTAAATGGACCATTCTACCTCCAGCGATTTCGCACCTGTGGTCACTGAGTCGCATCTACGATACCTCTTTTGTGGAACTAGGTCCACTTCTGCGGAATTCCTCAGGCTCAGTGCTGGCCACTTCTGCAGACGTGAGCCCGCTTCTGCGTTCACGCTTCTGCGGTCAGGGAAGCGCATATGCGGCCTCCTTGCACCTGCGGCTCCTCATCGCAGAAGCGAGTCTGCTTCTGCGCACTCCCCTTCACTTCTGCGGACCACTGGCCAAATGTTCCCAAGGCCACTTCTATGGCCAAATGCACGCATCTGCAGCCTCGCACATGCGGCCAAAACCTCGCAGGTGCGGGCACACCAAAACTGGTGCACCAGCAGCCCTTTTTAAGTCCAAATTCAATCCGTGCATCGCCCGGATTGCACCCGAGGCCCCCGAGGCCGCACCCAAACATACCAACAAGTTTGTAAATATGAGACAGACTTGCTAGAACCCCCAGAATGCGGAAAACAATACCAAAACTAAATATCACACCCCCAAACCAAATCAATTCAACTTTTGAACTTAAAGTTCTTCCAAGTTGCTCCGAACGCGCCGAAACATACCTAAACTACTCGGAATGACATTACATTTTGCGTGCAAGTCTTAAATCACCATACAGAACTATTACCAAGCTCAAAATCCCAATTCGACCTCGATAATACCAAATCCTACCTCAAACCAAATTTAAGGAACTTTAAAACCTTCAATGTACCAACTTCTAATATTAAGCATCAAAACGCTCCCGAGCCATCTAAAACCCGACCCGAACATACGCCCAAGTCCAAAATATTCATACGAATCTATTAGAACAGTCAAATCCCGGTACCGAGGTCGTTTACTGAAAATATTGACCAAAGTCAAACTTAGCCTTTTTAAAGCCAAACTAAGGAACCAAGTGTTCTGATTTCAACCCGAACCCTTCTAAAACCTGAATTAACCACCCCCGCAGATCATAAAATAGTAAAAGCACATACAGAGAGTCTTATTTAGGGGGACGAGGATCTAAAAAGTAAAACGATCGGTTGGGTCGTTACATTCTCACCTCTTAAACAAATATCCGTCCTCAAACGGGTCAAGAATCATACCTGGAGTGCTGAATAAGTGTGGATATCTTCTCCGCATGCCCTTATCGGCCTCCCAAGTTTCCTCCTCGACTGGTTGGCCCCTCCACTGAACTTTTACCGCCGAAATCCTCTTGGACCTCAGCTGGCGAACATGTTTGTCAACAATGGCAACTGGCTCCTCATCATAACCCAGGCTCTCATCTAACTGAACCGTACTAAAGTCTAACTCATGCGACATGTCTGCATGATACTTCTGGAGCATAGACACGTGGAATACTGGATCAACTCCCGATAGACTGGGAGGTATAGCAAGCTCATAACCAACCTCTCCAACTTGTCTCAATACCTCAAATGGACCTATAAACCTTAGGCTCAACTTGCCCTTCTTACTGAACCTCATGATTCCCTTCATCGGCAAGACTTTCAAGAGAACCTTCTCGCCCATAATTAATGATAAAGCACGCGCCTTTTGATCTGCGTAACTCTTCTGTCTGGACTGTGCTGTATGAAGTCGCTCCTGAATTAACTTTAACTTTTTCAAGGCATCCTTCACCAAATCAGTACTATATAACTTAGCCTCACCAGGATCAAACCATCCAATGGAAGAACGACATCGCCGACCATATAAAGACTCAAATGGAGTCATCTCAATGCTGGACTGATAACTGTTATTTTAAGAAAACTCGGCCAAAGGCAAGAATCGATCTCACTGCCCTCCAAAGTTAATCACACATGCTCTAAGCATATCCTCTAAGATTTGAACTTCTCCGCTCCGACTGACCATCGGTCTGCGGATGAAACGTCTTGATGAGCTCTACCCAGGTCCCAAACTCACTCTGTACTAACCTCCGAAAATGTGAAGTAAACTGAGGGCCTATATCCGATATGATGGATACATGCACACCATACAACCGACCAATATCCTGAATATAAATCTGGGTCAACTTCTCTGAAGAATATGTGGTCACAACCAGAATGAAGTGCACCGACTTTGTCAACCTGTCGACAATGACCCAAACTGCATCAAACTTCTGCAAGGTCTGCGGCAACCCAACTACAAAGTCCATAGTAATGCACTCCCATTTCCACTCAGGTATAGTCATTTGCTGGAGTAGGCCACCTGGCCTCTAATTCTCATACTTAACTTGCTGGCAATTAAGTCACCTCACTACATACTCAACTATGTCATTCTTCATCCGCCACCACCAATAATGTTGTCTCAGGTCGCGATACATCTTTATAGCACCTGGATAAATAGAATATCGAGAATTGTGTGCCTTCTCTAGGATCTTCTCCCTCAAGCCATCAACATTGGGAACACATAGGCGACCCTGGAGTCGCAGAACACCATCTTCACCGAGAGTAACCTCCTTGGCACCACCCTATATTATCGTCTCTCTGAGAATCAATAAGTGCATATCATCAAACTGGCGAGCCTTGATCTACTCGAATAGTGAATACTGGGCGACAATGCATGCAAGAACTCGACTGGGCTATGAAATATCCAGCCTCAAAAGTCTGTTAGCCAAGGACTGAATGTCCAAAATTAGTGGCCTCTCCTCTGCTGAAATTAATGCCAAACACCCCATACTCTCTGCTTTTCTGCTCAAGGGATCCGCAACTATGTTAGCCTTGCCCGGATGATAAAAGATGGTAATATCATAATCTTTTAGTAACTCAAGCCAATATCATAATCTTTTAGTAACTCAAGCTACCTGCGCTGCCTCAAATTGAGATCCATCTACTTAAACAAATTATGCAAGCTCCGATGATCGGTGTAAACCTCACAAGACACCCTATAAAGATAATGCCTCCAGATCTTAAGAGCATGAACAATCATGGCCAACTCCAAATCGTGTACAGGATAATTCTTCTCATGGGGCTTCAGCTGACGTGAAGCATATGAAATAACTCGCCCCTCCTGCATCAATACACAACCCAAACCAATGCGTGAAACATCACAATACACTTTATACATCCCCGAACCGGAAGGCAACACTAACACTGGTGCTGAAATCAAGGTTGTCTTGAGCTTCTGGAAGCTCGCCTCACAATCATTGGACCATTGGAACGGAGAACCCTTCTAGGTTAATCTGGTCAAAGGTGCTGCAATAGATGAGAAGCCCTCCACAAACCGGTGATAATAACCTGCTAACCCCAAGAAGCTCCTAATATCGGTTGATGTGATAGAACGAGGCCAACTTTGAACTGCCTCGATCTTCTTGGGATCAACCTTAATACCCTTGCCTGATACAACATGTCCCAAGAATGCCACAGAATCTAACTAGAACTCACACTTGTAGACTTAGCATATAGCTTCTATTCCTACAAGGATTAAGCACAATTATCAAATGTTGCTCGTGCTCCTCCATGCTACGTGAATAGATCAAAATATTATCAATGAAGACAATGACAAACGAACCGATATATGGTCTGAACACTCGGTTCATCAAATCTATAAACGTCGTCGGGGCGTTAGTCAAACTGAAGGACATTACTAGAAACTCATAATGGCCATATCTAGTCCGAAAAGCCATATTAGGAACATCTGAATCTCGAATCTTCAACTGATGGTACCCCGATCTCAAGTGGATCTTGGAGAACACCCTAGCACCTTTTAACTTGTAAAATAAACCATCAATGCGCAGCAACTAGTACTTATTCATAATGGTAACTTTGTTCAACTGGCGGTAATCAATGCATATCCGCATAGTCCCATCTTTCTTCTTCATAAATAACACCGGTGCACCCCAAGGTGACACACTCGGTCTGACGAAACCCTTTACTAGCAACTCCTCAAAATATTCCTTTAATTTCTTCAACTCCTTCGGAGCCATGCGGTATGGTGGGATAGAGATAAGTTGGGTATCGGGTGCCAAATCAATACAGAAATGAATATCACGATCTGGTGGCATGCCTGGAAGATCAGAAAGAAAGACATCGGAGCACTCCCGGACCACGGGCACTGAACAATCGGCGGAGTCTCTGCAGTAGTATTCCGAACATAATCTAGATAAGCCAAACACCCCTTCTAGACCATGTGTCGAGCCTTCAGAAAGGAGATAACCCGACTAGATGTACTGACAGACGAACCCTTCCACTCCAATCTAGGCAACTCTGGCATCGCCAAAGTAACAATCTTGGCATGGCAATCAACGATGGCGTGATATGGAGACAACCAATCCATGCATAGGATGACCTCAAAGTCGGTCATATCAAGCAACAGAAGATCCGCTCGGGTCTCACAACCACAGAAAGTAATAATGCAGGACCGATAGATCCAATCCACAACAACATAATCACCCACTGGAGTGGACACATAAACAGGAGTACCCAAGGACTCTCGAGTAACACCCAGGAAATGAGCAAATAGAGATGAAACATACAAATAGGTAGACCTTGGATCAAATAGTACTGAGGCATCCCTACCGCAGATAGAAATAATACCTGTGATCACGGCATCTGAGGCCACTGCATCTGGTCTAGCCGGGAAAGCATAGAATCTAGCTAGAGCGCCACCTGATTGGCCTCCACCTGTCTGACCTCCACCTCTAGGATGGCCCCTACCTACCTACCCTCATCCTCAGGGTGGTCGGATGATTGGTGCAGTAGTTGGTGCTGTAATCATAAGCCGGTGACCCTGCTGTACTGCCTTACCCCGAAGTCAGGGACAAAATCTCTTCATGTGGCCCGGATCCCCGCACTTGTAACAACCCCTCGGAACTGTGGACTGTTGACCGAAAGTCTGACCCTGATGTCCTGAATACCCACTAGAGGAACCCTGAATAGCGGGTGGCAAGTAGGAACTCTCTCGAATGGCGCTGAAATAGGGCCGCATTGGGACGACCCGAGGAGGCAGCGGTGCTGGATATGTGGGCCTGCTAGACCGACCACTCACGAACTGACCCATGCCCCCAGCAGGGGCACCACTGAACTCTCCAGAATATCGAAACTGCTCATCCCTCGTAGCCTGATCCCGACCACGCTGACGTGCACCCTCCATCCTCCGAGCTATCTCTACAACTAGCTCGAAAGAAGTCATCATCTCAACCTCTCGGGCCATAGTAGCCTGGCTAGCAGAGTGCAAACCTGCAACAAACCTCCGCACTCTCTCTGCATTGGTCGGAAGTATCATAGGTATATGGAGAGACAACTCAGAGAATCTTGCCTAATAGTTGGTCACCGACATCTTGCCATATTGGAGCTGCTCGAACTGAAATCGCAACTCTTCCCTCTGAGAGGGTGGAATATACATATTTCCAAGAAGAGCAGTGTGAACTGGTCCCAAGTCATGGGAGGAGAACCTGCTAGTCTGCCGAGAAGATATGATTGCCACCACCTACGAGCCCTGCCCTCCAGCTGGAGAGTAATAAAATCCACCCCATGGGACTCCAATATCCTCATGTTTGTACAGTCTGTCCCTGCACCGATCAATAAAGTCCTGGGGGTCCTCGTGTCTCTTACCTCCAAAGACAGAAGGTTGTAGCCTGGTCCATCTGTCCAATAGCCTATGCAGATCGCCAGCCGCAATTAGTATGGGATCAGGTATAGTTGCTGCAACTGGTTGAGCTCCGCCCACGGGTAGTGCGCCGGGGTTCTGATATACGGTAGTTGCATGCCCTAGAGCCTGAGAGGTAGGGTTTTGTGCTCCCCCTCCCACCTTAGATGTGGATGGGTCTACTGAAAATAAACCAGCCTGAGTCATAGAGTCGATGAACCGTAGCATACGGCCCATGACCTCCTGGAATCTCGGTGCGGACATGAAATCCACCGGGTTAGCTCTGCTGCAGGCACCTCGCCCTGCTCCTCAATAATAGGATCCTCTATTGGATCAACTGGTGGCGTAACTGGAGCAACTCTGGGATGTCCTCGTCCTCTACCACGAGCTGGAGCCCTCCCCTGACCTCTGCCTCGACATCTAGCAACAGGGGGAGTAGCTCCTCCATGATCGGGTACACCTGTTGCGAGCGTTCCCACCATTTGTAAGAAAATATGAGAAAGATACTTAGCACAACATCAATTGCACGATATGAGATGAAGAAAAAGTAGTTTCCTAACACCCTATAGCCTCTCGAAGATAAGTATGGACGTCTCTGCACCGATCCGCAAGACTCTATTAGGCTTGCTCATAATTTGTGAGACCTACATGAACCTAGTGTTCTGATATCATATTGTCACAACCCAATTTTTTATAGGTCGTGATGGCGCCCAACGTCGGCGCTAGGCAAGCAAACAGAGAACTAACTGTGTATCTATTCTTTTAACATTTTTTAAATAGTTAATTTTTAATTATTACGTAAGTAAGAGATGAGAAAATTAATAAAATAAAACGTAACAAATTATAAGATCAAGTGTAGTGAAATAAATACTCAAAAATCATTAAGTGTCTACTAGCAAAATTCCAACACCTGGTGTCACAAGTGTATGAGATACTAGTAGATACACTAAAATACTGTCTGAAGTAAAGTAGACAGAAAGTAAATACAAAAGAAAGACTTCGGGTGCTGCAGAACGGGCTCGGAAGGCAGCTCACCGCTAAGTCTCGATGTATCAGGAGTGCGCGTCGGGATGATGTCCAGATGCACCTGTCTCAGATCCTGCACAGTTAGTGCAGAAGTGTAGCATGAGTACATAAACAATATGTACCCAGTAAAAAATAGTGACGAGGGGTCGACTTCGACACTTAATTGAGTCACACTCCAATTTTTAATAAAATATTCACGTAAAATTAAAATTTTCTGATATAAATATCCAAATATTTGGTGATAGACTTCCCACTAATAGGCACTTAGGCAACTTTCACTAACATAGTAGTATTAGTAGCCGCAATGCTCGTATATTATTAAACTCATATTAATTATATGAAAGTATGATCGATCTGAATTGTTTGAGTACTTCAAATCATATATTTTAAAAAAATCATAAATTAAATGTCATATTATCTCAATATAAGTGCCAAAAAACTTATCTCTTTTAGACTTTTATTCGATTGCTCGGAATTCATTTATTATTTGAAATTATTAATAATATTTTTTAGTATTAGTTTTACTTTTTTTAAAAAGTTAATTCAAAGTATACTTAGTCTTATTACTCGTCTTACTCTATCTCTATTTTTCTTTCTTTATACATTATTTTGCTATGACATCTTACTTACCTTTTTTTCATTTAGTATTTTACCTATAACTCAAAGATGATATAGTTTATTCTAATTTGTAAGGATTAATATTTTAATTTATTTGAATAAAATACAATAACCCATTAAAACCAGTTCAGGATACTTCTTAACCATCTAATTAGTTATATTCAAATATGCATCTTCTTCAATGCTTGAGATAGATCTTTAATCAGTTGAATGATTAATAGATCTCATTCAACTGCTCCTTCAAGTTCCTATATATCAATCTCTAATCTTTTCTTATCTCATTCACACATTTTTTCCTCATTTCTTTGCTACTCCAATGTACCTATATTGTTTTAACCCTTAGTTCCTTCTCTTTTTTTCCAACTGTGAATCGAATTAAATATTTTCTCTAATAAATAACGTGAAAGGAATCTTATACTTTCACCCACAATTAGTCTACATACAAAAGCCCAACGAGCAACATTATCGACTCCATAATAAAAAAGTTTATTCGAAGAGTTTATTGTTCACCTATAAATCTCAACTTCCTCTCAAATCTCTTGATTATTTGGTGCATGAGAGAATGCCTAAAAGGAAAAAGCAGTTAGAGTAAGTTTTTAATAAAAAATTTATTTCAACGACTTAGATTTATGTTTATGTCCCTCATCTTTATCTTATCCAAAATTGTCACGATTAGGAAAAATAATATCTCATCAATAACTCTATCATGATTTGTTTTGAGAAGATTAGTTCGTTAAACCACCAAGGCTAATTTATTTACGTACTCATACTACACTTCTGCATTAATTATGCAGGTACTGAGACAGGTGCATCGAGTGGTCACTTAGGCGCGTAGTCATATCAGCTGGAGACCTAGTAGTGAGTTACTTTCTATGCTTCGACCCGCATCGAACACTCGAAGTCTCCTTTCCCTATATTTATTGTATTCAGTTGTCATGACCCGAAATTCTCACCTTCGGACCGTGATGGCGCCTAACATTTCACTTGCTAGGCAAGCCAACGCTAGAATAATATTAACTAATTTTTAAATAATCTTTACATTATTAATAATCAAAGAAATAAAT
>AWOL01S0175691.1:12287-22678 GCA_000715115.1 Nicotiana otophora
CAGCAGTCATAATCCATTATTATTTCAACCAATTCTGTTGCAGCGTGCAACCCGCTCTCACAACATATTCATAATCAATTCTGTTGCAGCGTACAACCCGCTCTCACAATATATTCACATTCAGTTCTGTTATATATTTATTTCAATCAAGTATATATAGACTTTTTAATAAGTCTGTTGTGGCGTGCAATCCGATCCCCCAATATTGACTTTTAATAAGTCTGTTGCAGCATGCAATCTAATCCCCGAATATTGACTTTTAATAAGTCTGTTGCGGCGTGCAATCCGATCTCCCAATATTGACTTTTAATTAGTCTGTTGCGGCGTGTAACCCGATCCTCCAATATGGACTTTTTAATAAGTCTGTTGCGGCGTGCAACCCGATCCTCCAATATGGACTTTTTAATAAGTTTGTTGCGGCGTGCAAATCGATCCTCCAATATATCCATTTCAATCAATTCTTATAAAAGAAATTTTCCTAATAAATGCAACAATTAATATAAATTATAAGACAACAAGCATACAATAATTATGATTTAATTATGAAACAAACAATGACAAATAGCAATTTATTATGGGAATCAGGGAGAAAATAGGCAGTTTAATATTTAATATGCTAAATGTTAAGTAGCAATTAATACACATAATTCAAATAAGATGTAACAATTAATGCAGGAATTCAAGAATTAATATTTGACAAAGAATATGAGAGAAATAATTATTATAACAATTAATTCATGATTTAAAATAATTTATGATTTTTCAAGTAAATATGCAAACAATTAATTTGACGACTTATAGACATTCGTCACCTCGCCTATACGTCGTTCACATGCATTTCAAATAACAAATAATTTAAGGGTTCTATTCCCTCAAGTCAAGATTAACCACGACACTTACCTCGCTTTGCAAATTCCAATTAATTATTCAACCAGAGCTTTTCATTTTAAACTTATCTCTGAAAGCTTCAAATCTATTCACAAACAATTCGATGTATTCAATATTAATCATAGGAATTAATTCCATATGAATTTATGAATGTTTTGGATAAAAATACAAAATTCATTAAAATATTTGACAGTAGGACCCACGTATCAAATTCCAAAAAAACTCGCGAAATCCGAACACCCGTTCCGCTACGAGTTCAACCATATAAAAATTGTCCAATTCTGATATCAAATGGACCTTCAAATTTTAACTTTTCGTTTTTGAAACATTTTATAAAAATCTGATTTTTTTTTCATCTGAATCCGAAATAAATGATGAATATAGACATGGATTTTGTGAAATATAATCACTTTTGATTATAGAACACTTACCCAATTCAAAGTCATGAAAATTCCCCTTGCAATCGCCCAAATCCGAGACTTGAAACTCAAAAATGAGTTAAAATGGCTAAGACCCGATTTTATGTATTCTGCCAGTATTTTCGCATCTGCGGGCTATATTTTCGCACCTGCGGTCACGCATTTGCGAGAAAAATCTCGCATTTGCGAAGTAGGACTGCCAGGCGAGGTTCCGCATCTGCGGACATTTCTATCGCACCTGCGACATCGCAGAAGAGACCAAACGACAGCAGAAGCGACCAAACGGCCGCAGAAGCGGTCTCTTCCGCAGAAGCGATCCAGCCTTCGTAGAAGCGGTCACGCATTTGCGCCCCATTTTTCCACAGAAGCGACGCAACTAAACAGTGCCAGGTCGCATAAGCAACCAGCTTCTTGGGATGCGGTTGCGCACCTGCGATCACTATTGCGTATGTGCGATTATACCAGGTTCTGCCAAGAACCTACTGCTTTCAACATGCTCTAAACAATCCGAATTTCGTCCGAAACTCACCCGAGCCCCTCGGAACCTTATCCAAATATCCCAATAAGTCCTGTAACATAATACAAACTTACTCGGGGTCTCGTATCACGTCAAACAACACTGTAATTACAATTCACACCCCGATTCGAACTTTGAGTTTTAAACTTTTTAATTTGCAAATCTCGTGCCAAAATATATTAAATGAATCCGGAATGACTTCAAATTTAGCACACAAGTTATAAATGACATAACGGAGCTTTTCAAATTTTCAGAATCGAATTTCGGCTCCGATATCAAAAAGTCAACCCTGTGGTCAAACTTGGAATCTTTAGCCTTTAAATTGCTAGCTCCGTTAAATGGTCATAACTTGAGCTAGGGATCTCCAAATTAAATTTCGGGCATACGCCCAAGTCCCAAATCACGATACAGAGCTACCGGAACTATCAAAATACTTATCCGGGTTCGTTTGCTAAACATGTTGACCAAAGTCAACTCAGTTGAGTTTTAAAGTTTTATTTTACATTTTAATCTATTTTTCACATGAAAACTTTTTGAAATATTTTACAGACTGCGTACGCAAGTTGAGGAATGATAAATGGTACTTTTCGAGGTCTTATAACACAGAATTACTTAATAAATTTAAAGATGATATTTTGAGTCATCACATCTGTCTACTTTCATTCTAAATAGTAGTTGTAGTAGTTTTGTATATTCTATTAGATGCTCGTGCACTTGAAACACCAGATTTTGAGGATTTTTAGCATATGTTCATGGTTGTATTTGCTATACATTATTTCGTTTTATGTTTTGTTTATATTTCGTAGATTGATGAAGATGTTATAGCATTTTATCGATCAAGATCCCATAAGCTACTATCGTTTAATCATTTTTATTATTTGATTTTTAAAGTGTTATGAGCGATCAATTGTGGTAATAATTTATGGTTGGCTTGTCTAATGGCAGCGTTGAGCGCCATCACGACCTACTATAACGACCCGATCAGTTGTTTTGCTTTCTAGATCTCTGCCTCCCTAAATAAGACTCTTTGTATGTGCTTTTATACGGGGGTGGTTAATTCGGATTTTGGAAGGGTTCGGGTTGAAATAGAAACACTTGGTTCCTTAGTTTAGCTTTAAAAAGGCTAAGTTTGACTTTGATCAACATTTTGAGTAAACGACCTTGGAACCGGGATTTGACAGTTCCAATAGGTTCGTATGAAAATTTTGGACTTGGGCGTATTTTCGGGTCGGGTTTTAGATAACCCGAAAGCGTTTCGACGCTTAATATTGGAAGTTGGTACATTGAAGGTTTTAAAGTTTCTTAAATTTGGTTTGAGGTAGGATTTGGCGTTATCGAGGTCCGATTAGGATTTCGAGCCTTAGAATAGTTCCGTATGGTGATTTAAGACTTGCACGCAAAATTTGGTGTCATTCCGAGTAGTTTAGGTATGTTTCAGTGCATTCGGAGCAGGTTGGAAGAACTTTAAGTTCATAAGTTGAATTGATTTGGTTTGTCCGTCTCATGTTTACGAACATGTTGGTATGTTTGGACGAGGCCTCGAGGGCCTCGGGTGCAATCTGGGCAATGCACAGATTGAATTTAGACTTAAAAGGGGCTACTGGTGCACCAGTTCTGGTATGTCCGCACCAGCGAGCTTTTGGTTGCAGGTGTGAGCCCGCAGATGCGTGCATTTGGCTGCAGAAGCGGCCTTGGGAACATTTGGCCAGTGGTCCGCAGAAGCGAAGGGGAGTGCGTAGAAGCGAACTCACTTCTGCGATGAGGAACCGCAGGTGCGAGGAGGCCACATATGCGCTTCCCTGACCGCAGAAGCGTGACCGCAAAAGCGAGCTCCCATCCACAGAAGCGGACAACGCTGGACTTGAGGAATTCCGCATAAGCAAACCTAGTTCCGCAGAAGCGGTACCGCAGATGCGGCCCAGTGACCGCAGGTGGCAAATCGCTGGAGGCAGAATGGTCCATTTAATGCGGAACTTAGGTTATTTTGTCTCACTTTCTTTCATCTATTGGGCCTATTAGTAGGAAGTCTATCACCAAATATTTGGATATTTATATCTGAAAATTTTAATTTTACGTGAATCTTTTATTTAAAATTGGAGTGTGACTCAATATATATATATATATATATATATATATNAGATAACATTTTGGGTCATCACATCTGTCTACTTTTATTCCAAATAGTAGTTGTAGTAGTTTTGTATATTCTATTAGATACTCGTGCACTTGCAACACCAGATTTTGAGGATTTTTAGCAGATGTTCATGGTTGTATTTGCTATACATTATTTCGTTTTATGTTTTGTTTATATTTCGTAGCTTGATGAAGATGTTATAGCATTTTATCGATCAAGATCCCATAAGCTACTATCGTTTAATCATTTTTATTATTTGATTTTTAAAGTATTATGAGCGATCAATTGTAGTAATAATTTATGGTTGGCTTGTCTAATGGCAGCGTTGAGCGCCATCACGACCTACTGTAACGACCCGATCGGTCGTTTTGCTTTCTAGATCCCTGCCTCCCTACATAAGACACTCCGTATGTACTTTTACTATTTTATGACATACGGGGGTGGTTAATTCGGATTTTGAAAGGGTTCAGGTTGAAATAGAAACACTTAGTTCCTTAGTTTAGCTTTTAAAAGGCTAAGTTTGACTTTGATCAATATTTTGAGTAAATGACCTTGGAACCGGGATTTGACAATTCCAATAGGTTCGTATGAAGATTTTGGACTTGGGCGTATTTTCGGGTCGGGTTTTAGATGACCCGGAAGCGTTTCGACGCTTAATATTGAAAGTTGATACATTGAAGGTTTTAAAGTTCCTTAAATTTGGTTTGAGGTAGGATTTGGTGTTATCGAGGTCCGACTGGGATTTCGAGCCTTGGAATAGTTCTGTATGGTGATTTAAGACTTGCACGCAAAATTTGATGTCATTCCGAGTAGTTTAGGTACATTTCAGTGCGTTCGGAGCAGGTTGGAAGAACTTTAAGTTCATAAGTTGAATTGATTTGGTTTGTCTGTCTCATGTTTACGAACTTGTTGGTATGTTTGGACGAGGCCTCGGGGGCCTCGGGTGCAATCCGGGCAATGCACAGATTGAATTTAGACTTAAAAGGGGCTACTGGTGCACCAGTTCTGGTATGCCCGCACCAGCGAGCTTTTGGCTGCAGGTGCGAGCCCGCAGATGCATGCATTTGGCTGCAGAAGCGGCCTTGGGAACATTTGGCCAGTGGTCCGCAGAAGCGAAGGGGAGTGCATAGAAGCGAACTCGCTTCTGCGATGAGGAACCGCAGGTGCGAGGAGGCCACATATGCGCTTCCCTGACCGCAGAAGCGTGATCGCAAAAGCGAGCTCCCGTCCACAGAAGCGGACAATGCTGGGCTTGAGAAATTCCGCAGAAGCGAACCTAGTTCCGCAGAAGCGGTACCGCAGATGCGGCCCAATGACCACAGGTGCAAAATTGTTGGAGGCAGAATGGTCCATTTAATGCGGAACTTAGGTTATTTTGTCTCACTTTCTTTCATCTATTGGGCCTGTTAGTAGGAAGTCTATCACCAAATATTTGGATATTTATATCTGAAAATTTTAATTTTACGTGAATCTTTTATTAAAAATTGGAGTGTGACTCAATTTTATATATATATATAACAAAAAAAAAATTGAGTCACACTCCAATTTTTAATAAAAAATTCACGTAAAATTAAAATTTTCATAAATAATATTGGAAAGATGGTCCGTATTCGTGCACAAATAATATTGGAGTGTGACTTATGATATATTTACTATAAATGCTAGATCTTAGAAAATATCAATTGATTTTGTATCTATCGTTAAATTTATCAATCATTTCAACGCTAGTTGGTAATTTACCAACTATTTCATCTCTACATTGTAAATTTTCCAACTATTTCAATATCAGTTGGTAATTTACTAACGAAACTAGGCTTGGTTGGTAGTAATTACTAACAAATTCTGCATCATAAGTGATATTAACAACTAATTTTAATCTGTTAATAAATTATAAATCACAATCTTGATATGTTAGTAATGATTTTCAACCGATTTAGTATTAGTTGGCAAGTTTACTAACAGATACCATTCAGTTGGTAATTTACCAACGCATTTTAAATTGGTTGGTAAAATTAGCAGCGAAATCCTTCTGTTGGTAAATAGTTGATTGGTAATTCGTTAATAATCTGTTAATAAACTATACTTCATTTTTTTTTCACCATATTTAACAATGGATATGTACTCAGTTGGTAATATTACCAACAAAAAATGTTTGTTGGTAATCCGTTAGTAGGCAGATGCTAGATTAGCCGCCAATTTTTTTCGCCATATTTACCAACTAAATTATTCAGTTAGTAAAATTTTGGTTGCCAATTCGTTAGGAATCCGTTACTAAATTTTGAAAAATAAATCAGTTAAAATTTTGTTAGTAATTTGTTGCTAATACACTACAAATTCGGGTCGTTGGTAAAATTCATTAACAATTGAGGTTTTTTTTGTAGTGTAAGATTTCTTTCATTCTCAGTGCTGGAATCAGAGTTGGAGCTAGGATATGAAACGTATGGGTTCAGAATTATAGTCTTTTTAAGTTAATAAATTTTTAATAATTTGTACGTATTTAATAAATTTATTAAAATAAATACATGTTTAGACCAAAGCTACTTAGGTTGGCATATGCAACCATAAGATTACAAAATATTTTATTAAGGGTAGAAGAATTCTATATATTGCCTCGGCATTACAACCCTGGGTAGTATTGTTTTCTTGTGTTTGTTTGTTGTAGTAGGTAATATTCTTATTCTTTTTCTATTCAAATGGAAAAGATGGCTGCTAATACTTGTTCTAATTCATGCGCTCTGCTCTTGTTTCATGACTTCATCACCAGACAAGTCAACCTATTTCCTTTAGATAAATTCCAAGCTTCCATAAATCCTCTAGGCAAATAACGCCAAATTTGTACTTTTTCTGAAATCATAATCTATTCAAACTTCAAAATTGATGATAAAGACAAGAAGGTTGCTAATCTGAAGAGTGGGAATTAATGATAAGAGATTCGTACGCCCACTCCCCACAGGGGGAAAAAAGAAGACAATATAATGACTAAATTCTTCAACAAAATAATTGCACTGATCAACTTCAAATTAATCCACGAGTTACAGTTTACAGAGAATATAAACTAGCACGGAAAACCAAATTAACTACACAAATTCAGTTTGTATTTTACAACCACTCAGTAAGAAGAATAAAAGGGTTTTAACATTTTAGGTAATTACTCATAGTTAGTTCATGGAAATGGTGCACAACAAGTACGCTAAGGATAACGATATTATAATTATTTAATTGGTAGTTTAAATTAACTAAGAGATAATGACGGAACAAAATTGAAAAATTTGCACTTTTGCTTGGCAATCATACTATATTGCAATTTAAGAAGTGGATGATAAAGACACGAATATTGCTAATAGCAAGACCGGGTATTAATGATAAGTAGATGCCAATCAACTTTATTTTGGTAACTCACCTGGACTTAATAAAACTAACTTAGTCGGGGCCGGATCTAGTGCAAAGGTTACGGGTTCACCTGAACCTAGTAATTTTTACGTAGAACCTATATTGGTACTAAAAAAACTTTATTAGAAGTATTAAAATATTTCTAGTTCAGTTATTGTGTATATTAACTTGAGATCATTGTAGGATCTTATAAGTTTACAATTTTGGATTCGTTTCTCAACATAGTTCACGTCTTTTGCCTTAATCTAAGGTCAAAATAGGAGAAAAAGAAGATCGTTAAGGGTATTATGGGATCCTGCCAACGTTAACTTGAGGCTTTCTATAATCCAAATAAAAAAGGTTTCAAGATTAAGTTAAATTATCGAAAATTCTTTTTTCTTATTATTTTTTGATGGAGGTGGAGAGGGTCAGATTAGAATTAATTAATTATTAGTTTAAATTAACTAAGAGATAGTGATGGAACCAAATTAGACAATATATTCGTGCACGCTGCTCTAACTCTTGTTTCATCACCAAAAAATTCTCATTTTGTTACATTCAAAGATTCCATTAATCCTTTTGCCATAAACGCCAAATTTGAGATAAAGACAAGAGACTGTTTTATTTATTTTTAAGACATAAAGTAATAGAAATTACTCAAGGAGAGACTTAAGGAGGGGAAGGGGAGTGAGGCTGCACTCGCAGGTCATCCTTAGGCAGAGGCGGACCCAGGATTTGAGCGCAGCAGGGGCACCGCTATCGTTGACATAGATATGTCAGTTAATAACGATAAAATTTGGCGCACTAACTCCTTGAAAACTTAATAAATATGAGTCAGTGATCGAAAGAATGTTCAAAAATATAAAAAAAAATAGTCAAATAAGATCAAGATTAAAGGTCTATTAAGCAATCCAAGCAGAGTCTCAGTCACTGTCATTGAATCAATAGATGTTTGCTACTTTGCCGAAGTGATCCTTGAAAGCAGAAGGGTTTTTGGAGTTTTTAATTAATATTTTTGGGGAAGTTTTTGGTGAATTACTTAATTTTATACATGTCAAGAAAATGATAATGCTTATAAACTTAGATATAAGGATAAAGAAGGTGATTAGCTTTTTGTTAATGGAATATTTTATCTCCTTCTATGCACTAGTACTAAATTATTGTTCGTTAACTTAAAAAAGATAACGAAAAGAAATAAGTTGACCACTAAATACAGGATATTACACTGTATTGAATTCAAAAAGAAAAATAAATAAAATAAAAAAAGAGAACTGGTGTTGGGTCTCGAACCCAAGTCTTGTAGTGAGGGAGGACATAATGTAACTTATTAAACCAACGGAGCAGTTCAGCTTTTCTGCTTAAGGGGGCACATCAAAATTATTTGAGGGGTCCTTGATGTATATACAAATATATATACACGATTTTTACCGAGACTAGCGGGTTCCGGTGACCCCTCTCTTTCTCCATGTAGGTCTGCATATGTCCCTAGGAAAGGGAATTTTAAGTACCTTGGGTCTATTATTCAGGGGGGTGGGGAGATTGATGAAGATGTCACCCATCGTATTGGGGCGGGATGGATGAAATGGAGACTTATTTCGAGTGTTTTGTGTGACAATAAAGTGCCATCGAAACTTAAGGGTAAATTCTACAGAGTGGTGGTCAGACCAACGATGTTGTATGGGAATGAGAGATGGTCAGTCAAGATCGCTCATGTCCAGAAGATGAAGGTAGCAGAGATAAGTATGTTGAGATGGATGTGTGGGCACACCATATTTGATAGGATCAGAAATTAGGTTATTCGCGACAAGGTGGGTGTGGCCCCTATTTAGGACACGATGCGGGAAGCGCGACTTAGGTGGTTTGGTCATGTGAGGAGAAGGACCACAGACGTCCCGGTGAGCAGGTGTGAGAGGTTGACATTGGAGGGTTTACGGAGAGGTAGAGGTAGGCCAAAGAAGAGGTGGGGAGAGGTAATTAGGCAAGACATTGCGCAACTTCAGCTAACCGAGGACCCTTGATAGGAAGGTATGGAGGTCGAGGATTAAGATAGTAGAGTAGGTAGTCTAGAGTGTTCATAACAGTAGTATTAGCACGCAGTCTCGCTTTCTGTTGGTAGTAGTTTTTTATGACTAACTATTTCATTGTTGATCACCTTACTGTCTTTTTGTTTTTATTCTATTTTTATATGGCATTTTGGTATTGTCCCTTCTTGTCTATATTTTCATTAATGTAGTTGTCACGACCCGAAATTCCCACCTTCGGACCGTGATGGCACCTAATATTTCACTTGCTAGGCAAGCCAACGTTAGAATAATATTAGCCATTTTTAAGTAATTTTTAAATTTATTAATAACAAAGAACAATTGCGGAAGTAAGGTCTGAAATGTAGTGAATAATCCATAAAAATAACGGTGTCTAAATACCATCCCAAAATTTGGTGTCACAAGTGCACGAGCTTCTAGAATAATACAAATAAAGGTCTGAATAAAGTAAAGTTGTCTAAAAGAAATTACACAGCTAAATTAAGATAGACGGGGACTTCAGAACTGCGGACGTTGTGTAGTTATACCTCAAGTCTCCTCTGAGTAGCTAAAATCCGAGCAAGTCTATGGTACGCCACTGGGACCAACTCCGAAATCTGTACAAGAAGTGCAAAGTGTAGTATCAGTACAACTGACCCCATGAACTGGTAAGTGCTGAGTCTAACCTCGACGAAGTAGTGACGAGGCTAAGGCGGGTCACTTATATTAACCTGTACGAAATATTAGTAAAACAACAATAATAGAAATAAATCAGGTAACTCATTTTTAATAGTCGAAGCCAACTCAGCAGTCATACTCAATTATTATTTCAATCAATTTTCGTTGCAACGTGCAACCCGTTTCCACAATATATTCATTTTCAACTTTCCGATATATTTATTTAATCAAGTATATATATAGACTTTTTAATAAGTCTGTTGTGGCGTGCAACCCGATCCTCCAATATATTCATTTCAATCAATTCTGTTGCGGCGTGTAACCCGATCCTCCAATGTATTCATTTCAATTAATTTTGTTATGGC
>AWOL01S0175750.1:0-25287 GCA_000715115.1 Nicotiana otophora
AAGTCATATTGAATGAACACTTAACTGATCGAAAGGTATACCTGGGCACGGGGTTAAGCCTTGAGCTCAGGAAAAAACTCATTCAATTTCTTATAGCTAATGAAGATTGTTTCGCTTAGTCCCACCTTGATATGACAGGGATCCCACCGGAGATAACCACTCACAAACTAAGCCTGGGCCCAAAGTTCCATCCGGTCAAGCAGAAGAGGAGACCCCAGTTTGAGGTCAAATATGCTTTCATCAAGGACGAGGTATCTAAACTCCTTAAAATAGGGTCTATTCGGGAGGTTAAATACCCGGATTGGTTATAAATGTAGTAGTAGTCCCTAAATCGATCAAAATACCTTGCACAAATTCGTGCAAGGTCATGAATTCATCTAGAGATTCATCCTCCCTCTCTCTTACATCCGCGATTCTCGCTGAATCTTTCCTCTTTCACCGATTAAATTTAAAGCCCCAATTTGAAACCCTATACCAAAACGACAAAATCTCAACTCGTCTGATCTATTGATACATCAAGTCCAAGGGGTGTATTCTACCAAGAACTTCAAGATCATTCCACACTTGCACTGTGTAAAAGAGTTATGCAAGAAGTTCACAAAGATTGAGCTCAAGTACGTTCTTAGGATCTAGAACGAATTTGATGATGCTCTTGCAACCCTATCATCCATGATTCAACATCCATATAAGAATTATATCAACCCTATCGAGGTAGAGATCAGGTATCAACATGCATACTTTTTTCATGTAGACAAAGAGCTAGATGGTAAACCATGGTATCACAACATCAGAAGATTCCTCGAAACAAGAGAATATCTGGAGAGTGCAACTAATAGTCACAAACGAGTGCCCAAGAGGTTGGGAAATCACTGTTTCCTTAACGGGGAAGTCCTGTAGAGGAGGACCCCAGACTTGGGTTTGTTGAGATGTGTAGATGCCGCTGAGGGAACCAGACTATTAGAAGAGAAGATCTTGAGAGCCAGATACTATTAGATGACCATGGAAAGTGACAGTATCCACTACGTACAGAAGTGTCACCAGTGCCAGATCCATGGAGATTTCATCCGGGTTATGCCCGATGAGTTGAATGTGATGGGTTCGCCTTGGCAATTGCTGCTAGGAGCATGGATGTGATATGAACAATAGAGCATGGCACATTAAACGGGTATCGTTTCATCTTGGTAGCCATCCACTATTTTACCAAATGGGTCAAAGCATCTACCTACAATGCCGTGACAAAGAAGGTAGTGGTAGGTTTTGTACGGAATAACATCGTTTGCCAATTTGGGATACCCGAGTGAATCATCACTAACAACGCAACTAACCTCAATAGTGATATCATGAGGGAAATTTGCGAGAAGTTCAGAATTGTCCACCGTAACTCCACAACCTACAAACCACAAATGAACGGAGCAGTAGAGGCAGCCAACAAGAATATCAAGAGAATTGTGCGAAAGATAGTGGACAATAATAGGAAATGGCATGAGAAGTTATCCTTCCCCTTGCTGGGTTATCGAACCACCATGTGAACATCTATTTGGGCAATGCCATACATGCTGGTATATGACACCGAAGCTGTGATACCCGTATAGGTCGAGATACCATCCTTAAAGGTCATCCAAGAAGCCAAGTTAGATAATGTAGAGTGGATACGGGTCAGGAAGGAGAAGCTCATGCTCATTGATGAAACGAGAATACACGTAGTATGCCATGGTCAGCTGTATCAAAATAGGATGGCCAGTGCATTTAACAAAAGGGTGAAATATAATGACCCGACCAGTTATTTTACTTTGTAGATCCCCATTCCCCTAATTAAGACTCCTAGTATGTGCTTTTACTATTTTATGACCTGCGGGGATGGTTGGTTCGGGTTTGGAAAGGTTCGAGTTGAAATTGGAACACTTAGTTCCTTAATAGTAGCCTATAATGGTCAAGTTTGACTCGAGTTAACATTTTATGTAAACAACCTCAGAACTGGGATTTGACGGCCTCAATAGGTTTGTATGATGATTTTGGACTTGGTCGTATGTTCGGATCGGGTTTTGAATGACCCGGGAGCGTTTCAGCACTTAACATTGAAAGTTGGCGCATTGAAGGTTTTCCAAGTTCTTTAAGTTTAGTTTGGAGTAGATTTTGGTGTTATCAAGGTTTGTTTGGGATTTAGAGCCTGGGAATAGTTCCGTATGGTGATTTATGACTTGCATGCAGAATTTGGCACCATTCCGAGTTGATCTGATAGGAATCGGACACGCGAAAGTATGTTTTGAAGTTTTTGAGTGTCATAATTTGATTCATGTGTTTCGGCATCCGATTCGTATTGATAGATATTAGTTTGGTGTTTCGATCACGCGAGTGGGTCCGTATTATGTTGTTGGATGTGTGAGTGTAATTGGATGGGGTCCCAGGTTCCTCGAATGCAAAACGAATTGGAATCGGACTCAGAGTTGGACTTGGGGCAACTACTGGTGCTCCAGTTCTAGTGCGTTCGCACCTGCAAGTTTTTGGCCATAGGTACGACCTTGCAGAAGCGGTCCATCGACCATAGAAGTGGCCTAGAGAAGGCTGTCCAGTGGTCGCAGAAGCGGAGGGTTTACTGCACCTGCAAGCTCGCAGGTGCGAGGAAGATGGTCGCAGGTGCAGGCTAGGTCAAGGAGGCCTGGGTTCGCCGGAGCGGGCGTTTCTCTGCATGCGTGAGTGCGAATACGCGGACCAGCTCCACAGAAGAAGATGCGTAGGTGCACATGCTTCTCTGCAGAAGCAGACTTGGCCAAGAGGGGCGAGGACTACACCTGCGATGGATTTTCCGCAGGTGCGACCCCAAGGTCCGCAGAAGCGGAAATCGCTGGGTAGTGAGGCCTTTTAATCCGAGAGTTAGGCCATATTCCCTCATATTTCATTTAGTCTTGGGAGATATCTAGAGCACTTGAGAGTGTGATTTTTGTCAACATTCTAAGATAAGTAACTCCCACTCATTTTCAAGTTAATTACACGGATTTTAGGTAGATTAACCACGGAAAATTGTGAGAACTTGGGGGATTTGTGAAAAACCTAGGGTTTTGGTAAAAATGAGATTTGTCCAAGAAATTGGTTATGGAATTAAGTAAAAAATATATATTTGAGTTCATGAGGATATGGGTAATGATTATCTTCGAAAATTTCTAGAATCCGGACACGTGGGCTCGAGGGCGAATTTTAAGAATCTTCCAATTTGGGTTGGGTAATTACTCTAATGGCTAAATTAAGAACTTTTGAGAATATGTTGATTAAACTATATAATGTTTGACTAGTTTCGGATTGTTCGACATCGACTTGGGGCTTTTAGAGTAGATTAGTGGACCGAAAGTGAGCTTGGAAATGAGGTAAATCTCTTGCCTAACCTTGTAAGAGGGAACTCATCCCCTTAGGTGTATCTTGTTGTGTATTACTTGTGTGGGGATCTACGTACGCATTAGGTGACGAGAGTACGTGTGTATCTATATTCCATGATATGTCCGGGTAGGGTTAAACCCACATCATGCCTTTAATTGTACTGTTGTGCTTATCATGCGTATTAATTATCTTGAATAGAGCTGAGACAAAGGATTTTAAAGTTTCAATTATCGACTTAGTCTTCTTATTTTGGAAAATTGAGGAATACTGAATAACTATGTAAAATCCATGTCCTCTTGCGTCGTAAGCACTTCCGCGAGCGAGGTAAAATTTCTATACGCTAATGGGATCGGGCCGTTTGCCACGGAAGTATGGTAACACCACTCTTATGGGATCAGGTTGTTCGCCTCGGCAGTATGGTAACACCACTCTTATGGGATCGGTTCGTTTTCCTCGGCAGTATGATGGTCACACTACTTTATGCACTTTCATTATTATTATTGACCTCTAGTAAGTGTCAAGTCGACCCCTCGTCACTACTTCTTCGAGGTTAGACTAGATACTTACTGGGTACATGTTGTTCTTCATACTCATGCTACACTTCTGCACTGATGTGAAGGTACTGAGACAGGTTCAACCAACGGTCACGCAGGTGCATAGCCGGTCATTACGGAGACTTAGGGGTGAGCTGCTTGCCTTTCTACGATCCGCAGCACCGGAGTCTCCTTCCATCTTATTTACTATTCATGTCTATTACTTTCGGATATTAGTTTTTAGTAGTTTTGTATATTCTTTAGATTGCTCATGTACTGGGACGCCGGGTTTTGGGGATTTGTATCACTTATGTACTGTTTTACTTGTCATTTTGATCAATGCAGACTAAGTACTTATTATGTTGATATTTTGTTTAAAAAGACTTGTCACAGTTGCATGAAATTTACTATTCATGTCTATTACTTTCGGATATTAGTTTTTAGTAGTTTTGTATATTCTTTAATTGCTCATGTACTTGTGACGCCGGGTTGTGGGGATTTGTATCACTTATGTAATGTTGTACTTGTCATTTTGATCACCGCATACTAGGTACTTATTATGTTGATATTTTATTTAAAAAGATTTGTCACAGTAACATGAAATTTAGTGTAGTTAAAAATATGTTAAAAAGGGATAAATAAATAGTAGCTTCGCTTGTGAGCTTGCCTAACGCAGTGTTAGGTGTAGTCACAACCTAGTATGGAATTGGGTCATGAAAGCTTGGTATCAGAGCTTTAGGTTCACATAGGTATCACAAGTCATGGGCAGACCTAGTAGTCTTGCGGATCGGTGCGGAGACGTCCATGCTTATCTTCGAGAGGCTATAGGGTGTTAGGAAACATCTCTTTCTTTATCTCCTATCGTGCAGTTGATATTATAAAAAGTGTCTTTCTATTGATCTCTCACAGATGGTGAGAACGAGCATGGCGGATGTACCAGGCGGTCGAGGGGCTACTCCCCATGTTGCTAGAGGGGGATGCAAAGGCCAGGGGAGGGCTTCAGCTCCAGTCAGAGAACGAGGGCGCCCTAGGGTTTCTCCTATTGCACCACCAGTGGATCCAGTAGAGGATCCTCTTGTTGAGGAGCAGGATGAGGTGCCTGCAACTATGCCAGTGCCATCAGATTTCATGACTGCATCAGGATTCCAGGAGGTCATGGGCCGTATGTTGCGGTTCATGGACTCTATGATGCAGGCTAGTTTATTTCTAGCGGACCCTGCCACATCTCAGGCGGGAGGGGGTGCACAGACCCCTACCGCTCAAGCTCCAGGGCATGTCGTTGTCGTTAATCAGACCCCAGGTACACTACCTGCGGATGGAGCCCAGCTTGTTGCAGTGACAATGCCAGAGGTTGTACCAGTTGCGACCGATGATCAGCAGAAGCGGCTGGACAGATGGTCTAGGCTTCGCCCCCTACCTTTGGGGGTGAGCAGTTAGAGGAACCCCGGGATTTCATTGACCGGTGTAAGGATAGGCTCCGGAACATAGGGATACTGAAGTCCTACGGGGTGAACTTCTCTACTTTTCAGCTTGAGGGCAAGGCCCGTAGATGGTGGCAGGCTTATCTTCTTAGCAGGCCAGCAGGTTCACCTCCTTTGACTTGGGATCAGTTCACATATATTTTCTTGGAGAATTATATACCACCTTCTGAGAGAGAGGAGCTTCAGGGTCAGTTTGAGAAACTCTGTTAGGGTCACATATCTGTCATTGACTATGAGGCGAGGTACACAGACTTATCTCGCCATGCAGCTATTATACTCCCCACAGATGCATAGCGGGTGCAGAGGTTCATTGTAGGTATGCACCCTGAGATTCAGGTACCTATGGCCCATAAGAAAGAAATGGGGACTTCTTTTCTTCAGGTTGTGGATATAGCTCAGAGGATCGAGTGTATTTGAAACCATAGTGGAGTGTTTGCACTGAGGGATAAACGGCCTCGGTAGTTTGGAGGATTCAGTGGCATCCCACCTGGGGGCATAGGTCAGTTCATGAGGGGTCAGCCCAGCAGGCCCATGCAGTCAGCACCACCGCCTGCTCGGGGTGCTCCAGCACGACCCTATTTCAGTGTCATTCTGGAGAGTTCTTATCGCTCGTCAGCTATTCAGGGTTCCTCTAGGGGATATTCAAGCCATCAGGGTTAGACTTCAGACCAACAGTCCACCATTCCGAGGGGTTGTTTAGAGTGCGAGGATCTTGGCCACGTGAAGAGGTTTTGTTCAGAACTTTGGGGCAAGGTTGAGCAGTAGGACTATCGGCTCGTGATTAGAGCACCAGCTATCGCACTAGCCGTCCGGCCACCCAGAGGCGGAGGGAAGGTGGGTAGGGGCAGTCCTAGAGGTGGAAACCAGTCAAGTGGCGCTCCATCTAGGTTCTATGCCTTTCCAGCAAGACCAGATATAGTAGCCTCAGATGCCGTGATCACATGTATTATTTCTGTCTGTGATAGGGATGCTACAATACTATTTGATCCAAGGTCTACGTATTCATATGTTTCATCTCTGTTTGCTTATTTTTTGGGTGTTCCTCGCGAGTCCTTGTGTACTCCTTTATATGTATCCACCCCAGTGGGCGATTCTGTTATTGTGGATCAGATTTACCGGCCCTGTATCGTGACTTTTTGTGGTTATAAGACTAGAGTGGATCTTCTGTTGCTCGATATGACTGACTTTGAGTTTATCCTGGGAATGGACTGGTTGTCTCCATATCATGTCATCCTTGATTACCATGCCAAGATTGTTACCTTAGCGATACTAGAGTTGCCTAGATTAGAGTGGAAGGGTTCATCTGTTAGTGCATCTAGTCGGGTTATCTCTTTCCTGAAGGCTCGACACATGGTCGAGAAGGGTTGTTTGGCTTATCTATCTTATGTTTGGGATACTGATGCAGAGACTCCGACGATTGATTCAGTGCTCGTGGTGCGAGAGTTCTCCGATGTATTTCCTTCTGATCTCCTAGGCATGCCACCAGATCGTGATATCGATTTCTATATTGATTTGGCTCCAGGTACCTAGCCTATCTCCATTCCACCGTACAACATGGCTCCGAAGGAGTTGAAGGAACAACTTGAGACGTTGCTAGTAAAGGGGTTCATCAGACAGAGTGTGTCTCCTTGGGGTGCACCGGTGTTGTTGGTGAAGAAGAAGGATGGGACTATGCAGATGCGCATTGATTACCACTAGTTGAACAAAGTTACCATTAAGAAAAAGTACTCGTTATCGCATATTGATGATTTATTTGACCAGTTGCAGGGTGCCAAGTTGTTCTCTAAGATCGATTTGAGATCTGGGTGTCATCACCTGAAGATTCGTACTTCAGATGTTTGGAAGATGGCCTTCCGGACTACATATGGCCACTATGAGTTTTTGGTAATGTCCTTCGGCTTGACTAATGCCCAGCGGTGTTTATGGATTTGATGAACCGAGTGTTCAAGCTGTATCTTCATTCTTTTGTGATTGTCTTCATTGATGACATATTGATCTACTCGCGTAGCATAGAGGATCACAAGAAGCATTTGAGAGTTGTGCTTCAGACCATACGGGAACAGAAGCTATATGCTAAGTTCTCCAAGTGCGAGTTCTGGTTAGATTCTATGGAATTCTTGGGGCATGTTGTATCAGATGAGGGCATTAAGGTAGATTCCATGAAGATCGAGGCAGTCTAGAGTTGGCCTCGTCCTACCACATCGACTGGGATCAGTTGTTTCTTGGGGCTAACAGGTTACTATCGCCGGTTTGTAGAGGGCTTCTCATCTATTGCAGCATATTTGACTAGATTGACCCAGAAGGGTGCTCTGTTCCGGTGGTCCGATGATTGCGAGGCGAGCTTTCAGAAGCTCAAGACAACTTTAACTACAATACCAGTTTTAGTGTTGCCTTCCGGTTCAGGGATGTATACTGCATATTGCGATGTGTCACGTGTTGACCTGGGTTGTGTATTGATGAAGGAGGAGCGAGTTACTGCATATGCTTCAAGTCAGCTAAAGCCCCACGAGAAGAATTACCCCTGTCACACCCCAAACTCGGCCGAGCAAGCCTGTTAGATTACCTTCTACCCAAAATCATCTATGAATAAATAGGGGATGTACTCTATTAATCAAACACTGTAAAAATTTTATTAACAACTTCCGTTTCATTCCCATTAGAAGCTTCATTCATAATTTTCAAACTATTACAAATTTATAGAATTAATGAAAAAAAATATAATTTCCAAATACCAACATTTTTAGTTCAATTCCCAATATCAACCACAACCCACAACCTGTCTACGGAGCCTCTAAGTATAATAGAAAAGTAATAGGGATATAGCTCGGAGGATCGAGCGTATTTGAAACCACAGTGGAGAGTTTGCACTGAGGGACAAACGGCCCCGGCAGTTTGGAGGATTCAGTGGCACCCCTCCTAGGGGCATAGGTCAGTTCATAAGGGGTCAGCCCAGCAGGCCCATGCAGTCAACACCACCGCCTGCTCGGGGTGCTCTAGCACAACCCTATTTCAGTGTCATTCTGGAGAGTACTTACCGCTCGTCAGCTATTCAGGGTTCCTCTAGGGTATATTCAAGACACGAGGGTCAGACTTCAGATCAGCAGTCCACCATTCTGAGGGGTTGTTTCGAGTGCGAGGATCTTGTCCACGTGAAGAGGTTTTGTCCCAGACTTTGGGGCAAGGTTGAGCAACAGGACTATCGGCCCGTGATTACAGCACCAGTTGTCGCACCAGTCGTCCGGCCACCCAGAGGCAGAGGGAAGGTGGGTAGGGGCGGTCCTAGAGGTGGAGACCAGTCAAGTGGCGCTCCATCTAGGTTCTATGCCTTTCCAGCAAGACCATATGTAGTAGCCTCACATGCCGTGATCACATGTATTATTTCTGTCTGCGATAGGGATGCTACAATACTATTTGATCCATGGTCTACGTATTCATATGTTTCATATCTGTTTGCTCATTTTTTGGGTATTCCTCGTGAGTCCTTGGGTACTCATTTATATGTATCCACCCCAGTGGGTGATTATGTTATTGTGGATCAGATTTATCGGTCCTGTATCGTGACTTTATGTGATTATGAGACTAGAGCAGATCTTATGTTGCTCGATATGACCGACTTTGAGTTTATCCTGGGCATGGACTGGTTATCTCCATATCATGTCGTCCTTGATTGCCATGCCAAGACTGTTACCTTGGCGATACTAGAGTTGCCTAGATTGGAGTGGAAGGGTTCATCTGTCAGTACATCTAGTCAGGTTATCTCTTTCTTGAAGGCTCGACACATGGTCGAGAAGGTTGTTTGTCTTATCTATCTTATGTTCGGGATACTGAGGCAGAGACTCCGACAATTGATTCAGTGCTCGTAGTGCGGGAGTTCTCCGATGTATTTCCTTCTGATCTCCCAGGCATGCCACCAGATCGTGATATCGATTTCTATATTGATTTGGCTCCAGGTACCCAGCCTATCTCCATTCCACCGTACAACATGGCTCCGAAGGAGTTGAAGGAACAACTTGAGACGTTGCTAGTAAAGGGGTTCGTCAGACAAAGTGTGTCTCCTTGGGGTGCACCGGTGTTGTTGGTGAAGAAGAAGGATGGGACTATGCAGATGTGCATTGATTACCACTAGTTGAACAAAGTTATCATTAATAAAAAGTACTCGTTCTCGCGTATTGATGATTTATTTGACCAGTTGCAGGGTGCCAAGTTGTTCTCTAAGATCGATTTGAGATCTGGGTGTCATCACCTGAAGATTCATGCTTCAGATGTTTGGAAGATGGCCTTACGGACTAGATATGGCCACTATGAGTTTTTGGTGATGTCCTTCGGCTTGACTAATGCCCAGCAGTGTTTATGGATTTGATGAACCGAGTGTTCAGGCTATATCTTGATTCTTTTGTCATTGTCTTCATTGATGACATATTGATCTACTCGCGTAGCATGGAGGAGCACAAGTAGCATTTGAGAGTTGTGCTCCAGACCATACGGGAACAGAAGCTATATGCTAAGTTCTCCAAGTGCGAGTTATGTTTAGATTCTGTGGAATTCTTGGGGCATGTTGTATAAGACGAGGGCATTAAGGTAGATCCCATGAAGATCGAGGCAGTCTAGAGTTGGCCTTGTCCTACCACATCGACTGGGATCAGTTGTTTCTTGGGGCTAACAGGTTACTATCACCGGTTTGTAGAGGGCTTCTCATCTATTGCAGCACATTTGACTAGATTGAACCAGAAGGGTGCTCTATTTCGGTGGTCCGATGATTGCGAGGCGAGCTTTCAGAAGCTCAAGACAACTTTGACTACAACACCAGTTTTAGTGTTGCCTTCCGGTTCAGGGATGTATACTGTATATTGCGATGCTTCACGCGTTGGCCTGGGTTGTGTATTGATGCAGGAGGAGCAAGTTATTGCATATGCTTCAAGTCAGCTGAAGCCCCACGAGAAGAATTACCCATGTCACACCCCAAACTCAGAGAGCGCAATCGATGCTCAACCGAGAGAACCCGACCGAGCAAGCCTGTTAGATTACCTTCTACCCAAACTCATCTATGAATAAAGAGGGGATGTACTCCATTAATCAAATTCTGAAAAAAAATTATTAACAACTTCCGTTTCATTCCTATTAGCAGCTTCATTCATAATTTCTAAAATATTACGAGGTTATAGAATTAATGAAAACAATATGATTTCCAAATACCAACATTTCCAGTTCAATTCCCAACATCAACCACAACCCACAACCTGTCTATGGAGCCTCTAAGTACAATAGAAGAGTAATAGGGAAATACCGGCAATAAGGCCCCGGCTATACCTCTAAACATAGTACGTGAGAAACAAAAGATACATGACCCCCGAAATGAAGGGGGCTCACCAAGTCAACTGAAGAAAGTGTACCGCAATCACAGATCAATGTCGCCTGCTGTGGTTCCACCTGCATCCATTAAAGATGCAGTGCCCTCGGCGAAAGGGACGTTAGCACTGTCGAATAGTACTAGTATGTAATAGAATGACCATATAAGAAAAGACAACACATAGAAACAACAAGTCACAATCAACAATATCCAAATGTCCAATTAAAACATAATAATTTTCAAAATACGAACTTCATATACAATTTTGGTTGGGAGATCATTAGCACCGATATACCGTCGTCTTTGTTAGCACGGAGTTCGATCATGCCCGATCGGCTAGGCCATCTCCCCACGAACAATGTGGTTTGACGAGTGATGTGAAAGAAAGTTGTTACCAAGAGTAGTACCACCATGTGCGCAACATGGCATCCGATGTCCACCCGATCAGCTAGGCCGCCTTCCCACATATACCGTGTGGGTTGACTTTTCCAATTCACAATTGTTACCAGTTTCATCCCAATTAAGGGGAATAATATCACAATTTTTTCCAATATTTCAATTTCATCCCAAATAAGGGGAATAATCACAATTTACCCATACACCGGCACATGTAGTTTCAGGTATGGGCCTTATGACCCACCGTTCCTCGGTTTTACTAATGATGCTCCCAATAACATTTTTGATTTGATTTGCACACAAAGTTAACATAAATATAATTGTACTCACCTCAACATCTTTCGCATTGTATAAATTCTTATTAGTATTTTCAGACACTCACAACAACAATATTTCTTTGGCTCATTTGTCCATTCACACGATTCTTTGTTCCTGGCACGGTGGCCGTATTTCATATTTCACACTTTCACCTCTTTCAATTTCAAAGATCACCATCAAATATCAACATATAGAATATTTCAGCAATCATATAACTCAAATTTATTAGTAATGGGAACTTTAAACACAAAAGGTTTCTTCCCAAATAATGGGGCATACCGACCAACAATACAAGCACACATCAAAATCATAAGCAATCAATACACCATTTATTCTTGCAATACACCTTCCCAGAAATGACAATATATAATTTCAACACTGGAGTATGTAAGAACTCGAATCACACTGGATATATTGATAAAGTAAAGCATTAGTTAAAGCAGCCACTTATGGGCACGAATTGAGTACAAAAACTTTTAGGCAATTCTATTTTCGAAATCGTTTTTAAAAAATGGAGTCGAGGCTCATTTCATATTCTTTATCGCATTCTCTCAAATCATTTTCACTATCAGCCATAATCATAACTTAAATTCTTGGCACGTTGGCCACACACTATATCCCCAATTCAATTATTTTATTTCCAGCCACCTTTATAGGTTATCAACAATAAAACATTTCCAATCAAGAATTTAGGTACACATATGAGCAATTAAGAGTCTTAAAAATATTGAGATTTTCTCACACAATTTGGCATACTAGCTTTCAATTGAAATACGATTCAAAGCCATAACATTTTGATACGCAGCCCATACTTTGAAACTCACGGAAATATTATGGAATTCGATTCTAAGAGAAAAAGTTTAGCCAACATACCTCAATTGAGCTTCCTTTAAACTCTAAAACGTTCCGGAATTCTTATCACTTCGATCTATTTTAGAAATATAACAAGTTGGACCAAACATTAGGAAGATGGTCATGATTCTAGCTCATTTGAGCATATTATCAAACACTAGGTGTGCATCAATATTCTTAAGGCCCTTTTGTGAAAGTTTTCATCATTTCCCAACCCATTCTCTACCATTTTTAGTTCACAACCTTCCCACATAATTCAAGAATACATGCATGCAAGACAACAACCACCACACCCAAAAATTGTCTCTCTAATTATCCCATTTTTTGTAAATTTTCGAAATTGAGAGCAAGGACATAGATTCTTACCTTTAGGATGAACACTTCCTTTGTTAATCCTTAATGATTCAACAATAATTGATGGATAATAGGTTAAAGGTTACTCCCCCACTCTAAAAACTTCCTCTCACTCTAAAACTATAAGATATGTGCTCAAAATGGGCTATGACATATGTTTTAATAAAGAAGGGTCGGGTTAAAAACCCCAAAAAACGAAGCTCCGGGAGAGGATATGCGGTCGCATATGCGACCGGAGAATGGATATGCAGTCCGCATATCGACCGCACAAATTGGGTGCCAAGACTGGAAAGAAACTGACTGGGTCTGCGGTCACTATGCGGCCCGCAGACCTATTCTGCGGTCGCATAATGTACTGCAGAACCTCCCTCTGCAAAACTCCAAGGCTGATTGTGTGATAAGAGCGCGGCCCGCAAAATGGTTATGCGGTCGCATAATGGGCCGCGAAAATGAAGTCAAAATGACCTAGAAAAACTACCTCACTCTGCGACTATTCTGCGGCCCGCAGAGTGATTATGCGGCCGTAGAATGGGCCGAAGAAATGCCTATATCTGCCAAATATTTTCCTTCAACACCCCAGCGCAATGTTCAATCCAAAAAGTCTGAACCACGGCTCGCAAGCTCGCCGCGAAGAATTTCTACTATTATTAACCTCTATGCCTGCCCCGGCATCACAGAACCCCAGTTTTAGGAAAATTTTCACGGGGCCTTACAAACCCATACATGATTTGGAGTTGGCTGCGATAGTTCATGCTCTTAAGATCTGGAGGCATTATCTTAATGGGGTGTCCTGTGAGGTTTACACTGATCATCGCAGTTTGCGGCATTTGTTCAAGAAGAGGGATCTCAATTTGAGGAAGTGCAAGTAGATTGAGTTACTAAATGACTATGATATTACCATACTTTACCATCTGGGCAGGGCGAATGTGGTTTCAGATGCCTTGAGCAGAAAGGCTGAGAGTATGGGGAGTTTGGCATTCATTTCAGCAGAGGAGAGGCCATTGGCTTTGGACATTCAGTCCTTAGCTAACCGACTTGTGAGGTTGGATATTTCTAAGCCCAATCGAGTTCTTGCATGTGTAGTGGTTCAGTCTTCATTACTTGAGCGGATCAAGTCTCGTCAGTACAATGATCCGCACTTATTGGTTCTCCGGGATACGGTACTACAGGGTGGTGCCAAGGAGGTTACTATCGATGAGGATGGTGTTTTGCGGCTCCAAGGTCGCCTATGTGTTCCTAATGTTGATGGTTTGAGGGAGAAGATTCTATATGAGGCACACAGTTCTCAGTATTCTATTCATCCAGGTACCACGAAGATGTATCATGACCTGAGGCAACATTGTTGATGGCGGCGGATAAAGAAGGACATAGTTGAGTATGTAGCGAGGTGCCTAAATTCCCAGCAGGTTAAATATGAGCACCAGAGGCCAGGTGGCCTACTTCAGCAGATGGCTATACCTGAGTGGAAATGAGAGCACATTACTATGGACTTCATAGTTGGGTTGCTGCAGACTTTGAGGAAGTTTGATGAAGTTTAGGTCATTGTCGACAGGTTGACCAAGTAAGCGCACTTTATTCTAGTTATGAATACATATTCTTCAAAGAGATTGGCCTGTATTTACATTTACGAGATTGTTCGGTTGCATGGCGTGCCTATTTCCATCATTTCAGATAGAGGCCCTTGGTTCACTTTGCACTTCTGGAGAACAGTTCAAAGCGAGTTGGGTACCCCGGTAGAGCTCAGCACAACCTTTCATCCGCAGACTGACGGGCAATCGGAGAGGACAGTTCAGATTCTTGAGGATATGCTCAGAGCATGTGTCATTGACTTTGGAGATCAGTAGGATAGATTCTTGCCCTTGGCCGAGTTTGCTTACAACAACAGTTATCAGTCCAGCATTGAAATGGCTCCATTTGAGGCTTTATATGGTCGGTGATGTCGTTCGCCCATCGGATGGTTTGAGCCCGGCGAGGCTAAGTTATATGGTACTGATTAGGTGAGAGATGCCTTGAAAAGGTAAGTTGATTCAGGAGCGACTTTGCACAACACAGTCTAGATAGAAGAGTTACGCAGATCAGAAGGCGCGTGATCTATTATTTATGGTGGGCGAGAAGGTTCTCTTGAAAGTTTCACCGATGAAAGGGATCATGAGGTTCGGGAAGAAGGGGAAGCTGAGCCCATGGTTTATTGGCCCATTTGAGGTGTTGCGGCGAGTTGGGGAGGTTTCTTATGAGCTTGCGTTCCCTCCCAATTTATCGGGAGTTCATCCGGTCTTCCATGTGTCTATGCTCCGGAAGTATCATACCGACAGGTCGCATGTGCTAGATTACAGCACGGTTTAGCTAGATGAGAGTTTGGGTTATAAAGAGGAACCAGTTGCCATTATTAACAGACAGGTTTGCCAGTTGAGGTCCAAGAAGATTGCTGTGGTGAAGAGCTAGTGGAGGGGTCAACCAGTCGAGGAAGCGACTTGGGAGTCCGAGGAGGACAAGAGGAGAAGTTATCCGCACCTTTTCATCACTCCAGGTATGATTCTAGACCCATTCGAGGACGAACGTTTGTTTAAGAGATGGAGAATGTAACGACTCGACCGATCATTTTGCTTTCTAGATCCACGTTCCCCTAATTAAGACTCCTTATATGTGTGTTTTCTATTTTATGACCTGCAGGGATGGTTGGTTCGGGTTTGGAAGGGTTCGGATTGAAATCGGAACACTTAGTTCCTTAATAGTAGTCTATACTAGTCAGGTTTGACTTGAGTCAACATTTTGAGTTAATAACCTTGGAATCGGGATTTGTCAGTCCCGATAGGTTCATACGATGATTCTAGACTTGGGAGTGTGTTCGGATCGAGTTTCCGATGACCCGGGAGGGTTTCGACACTTAATATTGAAAGTTGGCGCATTGAAGGTTTTCCAAGTTCTTTAAGTTTGGTTTAGAGTAGACTTTGGTGTTGTCAAGGTTCGTTTGAGATTTCGAGCATGGGAATAGTTTTGTATGGTGATTTATGACTTGCATGCAAAATTTGGCATCATTCTGAGTTGAATTGATAGGAATCGGATGCGCGGAAGTGTTTTTAGAAATTTTTGAGTTTCATAATCTGATTCATGCGTTTTGGCGTCTGATTCGTATATCTAGATGTTATTTTGGTGTTTTGATCATGTGAGAGGATCCATATTATGTTGTTGTATGTGTGAGTTTAATTGGACGGTGTCCAGGGTGCCCTGGATGCAAAACGGATCGGAATCAGACTCGAAATTGGATTTGGGGGAACTGTTGGTGCTCCAGTTTTGATGCGTTCGCACCTGCGAGGTTTGGGCCGTAGGTGCGACCTCGCAGAAGCAGCCCATCGACCACAGAAGCAGCCTAGAGCAGGTTGTCCAGTGGTCACAGAAGCGGAGGGTTTACCGCAACTGCGGGCTCGCAGGTGCGAGAAAGATGGTCGCATGTGCGGGCTAGGTGAAAGAGGCCTGGGTTCCAGGAGCGGGCGTTTCACCGCAGGTGCGAGTGCACAGATGCGGACCAACTCCGCAAAAGCGGATGAGCAGGTGCGCATGCTTCTCCGCAGAAGTTAACTTGGCTAATATGGGCGAGGACCGCACCTGCGATGGATTTACTGCAGGTGCGGCATCGCAGGTGCGACCCCAAGGTCCGCATAAGTGAAAATTGTTGGGCAGTGATGCTTTTTAATCCGAGAGTTAGGCTATTTTTCCTCACATTTCATTTAGTCTTAGGAGATTTTGAAATCACTTTAGAGGGAGATTTTCATCAACATTCTAAGGTAAGTAACTCCCACTCATTTTCAAGCTAATACACGGGTTTTAGGTAAATTAACCATGGGAAATGGTGAGAACTTGGGGGATTCGTGAAAAAACTAGGGTTTTCGTAAAATTGAGATTTGACCACGAAATTGGTTATGAAATTAAGTAAAAATTATATATTTGAGTTCGTGAGGCTATGGGTAATGATTATCTTTGAAAATGTTCGGAATCCAGGCACGTGGGCTCGAGGGTGAATTTTTAAGAATCTTCCAATTTGGGTTGGGTAATTACTCTAATAGCTAAATAAAGGACTTGTGAGCATATATTGATTAAATTATATAATGTTTGACTAGTTTCGGATTGTTCGGCATCGACTTGGGGTTTTTAGAGTGGATTAGTGGACCGGAAGTGAGCTTGGAAATGAGGTAAGTCTCTTGCCTAACCTTGTAAGAGGGAACTCATCCCCTTAGGTGTATCTTGTTGTGTATTACTTGTGTGGGGAGCTACGTATGCACTAGGTGACGAGAGTCCATGCGTAGCTATATTCCATGATATGTCCTGGGAAGACTTAGACCCACATTGTGCCTTTAATTGTATTGTTGTGTTTATCATGCGTATTAACTGTCTTGAATAGAGCTGAGACTAGGGATTTTAAAGTTGCAATTATCGACTTAGTCTTCTTATTTTGGAAAATAGAGGAATACTGAATAACTATGAAAAATTCATGTCCTCTCGCGTCGCAAGCACTTTCGCGAGTGAGGTAAAAATTCTCTACTATAATGGGATCGGGCCCTTCGCCTCGGCAGTATGGTAACACCACTCTTATGGGATCGGGCGATTGCCTCGGCAGTATGATGGTAACACTACTCTTATGGGATCGGGTCGTTCGCCTCGGCAGTATAATGGTAACACTACTCTTATAGGATCGGGCCATTCGCCTTGGCAACTTCGTGCTAAATAATCAAAACGGGTTCCAATTTGGATATAATTGAGTTATGGTCTTCACGGTCAACGGTGATCTGTTACGGATTCATGTTGTATTTATTGTAGTTGCTTTTATTTGTCTCATTGATACTTGTTGTATGTTCACCATGTCTACTTTATGCACTTTCATTATTATTATTGACCTCTAGTAAGTGTCAAATCGACCCCTCGTCACTACTTCTTCGAGGTTAGACTAGATACTTAGTGGGTACACGTTGTTCTTCATACTCATGCTACACTTCTGCACTGATGTGAAGGTACTGAGACAGGTTCAACCAACGGTCACGCAGGTGCGTAGCCAGTCATCACGGAGACTTAGGGGTGAGCTGCTTGCCTTGCTACGATCCGCAGCACCAGAGTCTCCTTCCATCTTATTTACTATTCATGTCTATTACTTTTGGACATTAGTTTTTAGTAGTTTTGTATATTCTCTAGATTGCTCATGTACTTGTGACTCCGGGTTTTGGGGATTTGTAGCACTTATGTACTGTTGTACTTGTCATTTTGATCACCATAGACTTTGTACTTATTATGTTGATATTTTGTTTAAAAAGACTTGTCACAATTACATGAAATTCAGTGTAGTTAAAAATATGTTAAAAAGGGATAAATAAATAGTAGATTCGCTTGTGAGCTTGCCTAATGGCGACGTTAGGTACCGTCTCGACCTAGTACAGAATTGGGTCGTAACATGAAGCCTCACCAGTTTACATCAGGGCAATTGGTTCTGCAGAAAATCTTCCCCTACCATGAAGAAGCTAGTGGAAAGTTCGCACCGAATTGGAAAGGTCCTTACGTTGACCACCGAGTGTTGTCGGGTGGAGCTCTAATCTTGGCAGAAATGGACGAAAGAATCAGCACAAAGCCTATCAACTCAGTCGCAATCAAGAGATACTACATTTGAAGGCAATAGAGTTAGGGTTTGGCTGTAACAGAACTACGTTCAACCTGACTTCCCTCGGAGGAATACGTAGGCAACCCACGTAGAGATTCTCTCTCCCCTTTCTTTAGTAATAGAAGATCCAAATATCATTCTGTATGTTTCTCAGAACTACGCCACGACTTGATTTCCTATGGAAGGAATAAGTAGGCAATCCTCATCGGATTCAGTTGTCTTTTGTAATCGAACTACGTTCTAGCGTTATTCCATTTAGATAAGTACACCGTCTGAGTCAGACTCGGCCATTTCATTCTTAATCTCATCGTTTTGCATCTATTTTAATCGAACAACCTTTTGACCTAATTCCGTTTGGATATGTAGGCTGCCCGAGTTAGGCTCAGTCATAGTTATCATACTTTTTTTATCATCATCCAAGAACTACGTTCAGACTTGATTCCATTTTGGATACATAGGAAACTAGAAAGGGTTCGGTCATAACCCTAGGAAACCTTTGTAATGCATTATTTCAAATTAGGACGCAGTTGCTACGGCAAGCAACTGCGTCATCATAAGCATTGTGGAAGATCGACATCATCAGGATAGAGTTTGCAAGAAACAACGCTCGCATTCAAGGAACCTTCGAAGCATGTCATAATTCGGAACGACGACATTTGCCATAAAACAAAGATTTTCAAAATATTTTCTAAAATATTTAGTAATTTGTTCCACCTACTAAACATCATGGCGTAACCTTATCAAGAGCGGGGAAAAGCCAGTACTACGGTCTACACGAACCTACAACCCCCGCTAAGAATCTTTCTTTGAGTGCAGGACTAACAGGATGCAAGGAAATGCTTGAAATACACTGGGGCAAATGACGGGTCTGCCACTCTCTCAGGATGATTGATGGTTGGATATAATCTCATGTTTTAGTCACCTATTGCACTCTAATTTACTGTACTTCAATTGAGTTTCAACTTTAATCGCTAGTGTTTTGCACTAATTATGTGTCTTATGCTTTGTAGGTGTGATTCCGAGCTATGTAGATGTTTTGGAATGAATCGAGCTATTCTGGAGCTTTGAAGTTTGAGTAAAAGCCCAAAGATTAAGTTGGAGTCGTGTTCGGGGATCAACAGGCAATAGTACACTTAACAGGAAAAATAAATTGCGAGCAAGAGGTCACCCAAGTGTGCGATCATGCACTGGGAGCACAAGTTGAGTAGTACACTGTCCAAAGTGCGCGAGCACACCTCCAGGTGCGCGGCCGCGCACGTCCAATTCTGGAATTGTCCTATTTCACGTAGGAAAAGGTGTGTTCATTTGGACCCAACCCTAATTGGTATATATTCATGGAAAAATGGTATTTTATGGACTTTTGACGCATCTAAGACCTAAGGAGGCTAAGAAGGAGTTAGAGTGCAAAAGAACAAGGAGTTTATCATTCAATCCTCACTCAAGACAAGAGTTTGAATCGTTTTATGTTTTTTTTTACTTTAAACATACTTGTGATGAATTGCTCCATATCTATGGAGTAGTTCTCTTTAGGGTTTGATGGATTTGGTGTATTGATATTTGTTTGTGGATTATAACTCTAGTTTTTATGTATTGAATAGTTTATTAAATTGTTGCATCTACATTCACATGCTCATGTTATCGAGAGACGCATACCTTGTGATATCGTTGCATTATCTTGTTGGTTGAGTTCATAAATTCTTCTTAGTAATCAAAAAATGCTAGTTTAATTATTGTTTAATCCTAGTTAGGAGGATAATCGAGAAAGGTTCTCCTAAAGACCAATCCACTACGAATTCTTGCATATCTTCACTGAGCTTAAATTGGTTCATATTGTGAGGTTGAGACTTAATCGAAATAGGAATTTCTACTAAATGTTTGAACTAATTATTGAGTGAATTTGAGAGACTCACTTGAACATTTGAAGTGAATCAACTAGAGTTAAATCCCAGACATTTATCTTGCACCTATCCAATCAATCCCTATTTTCTCCTATTGATATCTTCCTTTCTTACTTTTGTTCGAGTGTCATTCGTCAATAAGTTAGACTCTTAGTTAATTGTAGTTTTTAATCACATAATTTTCAACTGTTGATCATCTAGGATAGCAACCAAGCTATAAACTACAAAAATACTATTTAACTTCAATCCCTGTGGATATGATATTATATTATACTATATTCGACTAGAGAGCATATTTAAGTGTGCATTTTGCGCTCGTCAAATTTTGGCGTCGTTGCCAGGGATTGGAAATCAATAGTGTTAGAAATAGTTTGTAGTGATAATTCAGGAATATTTCCTTTTATTTTGTATTTCTCTATTTACCTTTGGTGTTCCTTGGTTGTGCGTAGACTACAGGTTAGATTGGTGCATGAATCAATCTTCTATGAGGGAAGTGCTACCATACGAACCACAAATTGAGAAACAACTGCGACAACTAAAGAAGGAAAGAAATCTCCCCGAGGATATTGAAAAGGTTGGAAAATCCTCAACCAAAGAAATTATAGCTGGAGATGATGATAATGTAGATTTGGCTGCAAGAGAGGCAGCCCAACAATGAGAGAAAACTGCAAGGGATGCTGAGGAAACGACTCTTACAAAATGCACAAATTGTCTATGAAGAAGAGACAGCTCGGAGAATGGCTCAGAATGAACCTTTGGCAGCAAACCAGTTCAGAAATATAGCTCCCGGTGATGGGAGACCACTTGGCGATTATGCTAGACCAGTCTACAACCAAGGCTTATCAAGTGCGAGACCACCTCTAGTTTGCAGCTAACAATTTTGAGTTAAAGCAGGGGTTGCTTCAAACTCTGCAAAACAGTTGTGTCTTCAGAGGAAAGATGAATAAAAAGATCCAAAAAATCATTTGACGGACTTCGAGGAGATTATGAACACCTTTCAATACAATGGTGTGTCACAAGATACAGTCTACTTAAGGGCATTCCCCTACACACTCAAGGATGATGCAAATCACTGGCTTCGAAGCTTGCCTAATGGGTCGATTAGAACATGTGATGAGATGACTAGAAAATTTCTTGATAAATATTTCTCATCAGCTAAGACGGGCAAGTTTAGAAGAGAAATCTATAACGTTTTCCAGAACGACACTGAAACTGTGTTTGAAGCTTGGGAGAGGTTTAAGGAGATAGTGCGAAAGTGTCAACATAGTGGAATTGAACTCTGGATGAAACTCCAGGACTTTTGGGATGGATTGATACCCGATGCCCACAGAACATTGAGCAATGCAGCTGGAGGCTCATTTATGAAGAAGACTCCAAAAGAGATAGTCATAATTCTAGATGAGTTATCTGAAGATGCAAATCAGTGGCCCTCTGAGATTGCAAAAAAGAAGAAGATCAACGGGTATTCACCAAGTTGATGCTAACACATCTATGCAGGTACAACTTGATGCCATGGCCAAGGAAATAAGGAAGCTGGCCTTAGCTTCAATACATAGTGAGCCCCACGCAGCTTGTGATATATGTGGAAGAGGACACCCTACTCATGAGTGTCAAGCCTCAATTATGGAAGTTAATGTTGTTGGGAATTATAACTTCAATGCAATGGGTCAGAAGCATCCCGATTTTTGGTGGAGTTCACCAGGGGGTACTGCAAATGCTTGGCAACAAAACAACTCCAGATTCTAGGGACAAGGAGCCCCAAGCTTCCAAGATCAGCAGAGGCCGCAGTTCTAGCCTCAATATTTCACTCAGCCTCGGCTAGAAGATATAATGAAGTCTTTCATTGTCAAGATAGATGAAAGATTAGATGCTCATGGTGCAACTATCAAAGAACTTGGCACAGGGTTACGAAACTTGGAGAATCAAGTGGAACAAATTGCAATTGTATTATCTGAGAGAATCCCAGGTACTCTGCCAGCTGATACTGAAAGAAATCCCAAAGAAATAGTGGATTTTGTGACATTGAGAAGCAGGCAAGTGTTGAAAGATCCCCCTCCACTCCAAAAAGAGGTGGTACCTGAAAATAAAGTGAGGAGAAGCTGAAAATTGAAGTTGATAAGAAGAATAAAGGCAAGAAGGTAGCTGAGAAAAAGAAGAAGGAGGACACTTCAAGAGAGGAGGATCGGAATGAGAGCGAGCACATGTCTGCTCTACCTTTTCCCTAAAAGCTATATAGAGAAAAGCTGGATAAGCAGTTTTAGAGATTTCTGGTTATGCTGAAATAGGTTAATGTAAAAATTTTCATTCACAGAAGTTCTCTCTAAAATGCCATCTTATGCCAAATTCTTGAAGGATATCCTCATAAAGAAGAGGAATATAGAAGAGACCTAAATGGTCAAGCTCACAGAGCATTGTAGCGCAATGTTGCAAAACAAACTCCTACAAAAGTGTGGAGATCCATGGAGTTTTACTATACCTTGTTCGTTAGGCACTATTAATTTTGATAAGTCTTTGTGTGATTCTGGTGCCTCAATTAACTTAATGCCTTTGTCTATTTACACGAAGCTAGAGAATGAGATTGGAGAGATAAGGTCTGCACCAATATCTTTGCAGCTGGCAGACCAAACAACTATCATACCCGAGGGGATAGTGGAAGATGTCTTAGTTCGGGTAGATAAGTTGATATTTCCTGTAGACTTTATAGTAGTGAAGATAGATGAGAATAAGGAGGTCCCAATAATTTAGGAAGACTATTCTTAGCGACGGGTAGAGCAATATTGGACATACATGATAGAAAATCATGCTTAGAGTGGGTGAGGGCACGGTGACTTTTGAGATGAATGTAAAAACGGGGGTGAAAAAGGAGAAGCCACCTGCAAGTGTTGAGTGAAAGTTGAAGATTTCAAGAGATAAGGCTCCAGTGATTGAGAAAGATAAGTGTGGGTTATATCCCAAGAAGGCTGAGAAGAAGTTGTCTGCATGGATGTGCGCACTAGTTCGGGCGAGAAGAATAGATCCCGACTTTAATTCTGACCCTGACTAGATATTGAGGGAAGTTTCCTTTATCTTATGCTTTTTAATTGTGTTTCATGGGGACATGCCACAACTTAAAGTGTGGGGTGGGGGATAACGGTATGTTGTATGTATATGTGTTAGTTTAAAAATTGTTTAGTAGGTTAGAGATAGAAAAAACAAATTGAAAAAAACATAAAAATTTTAATTTTCGATTTTTCTCGACGATGGATATCATACGACAGGTTCTCGAAGGATTAAAGTCGACAGAAAAAGACAAAATATTTCATTTGTATGGAAGTGTAATGATCCCCTATTGGTCTTTGGGTCGCGGTTCTTTTCTAAGAGTTTTGTTTGAACCAGGTGTAGTTAGTTTTTTATTTTTATTAGTAGTAGGAAACCTTGTGCTATGATTTGAATGGAAGACAATGTCTCTTAACTTTATTATGCCTTGAGAATAGTGAGCGCTTTAGTTATGATGCTTAGGCTCAGTTTTTGACTCTTGTGTAAGTACCTTAAAGTGTATGATCTTATTGCTTTACTGCTTTGACTAGAGTGTCTTGATGATCCAATCTTGAGTGAGTTATGTGCCATGTGTGTGTGAGGTTTGTGTCATTCTGTGCATTGCATTTGATGTATAGAACTTTCCCCGTGTGTTTGCAAAGAGAAATAGTAGTTTTATGCAGTCTTGCAAGTGATATAGACATTTCTTTGTTGAGCCAGATATATGTGTTTACCCACCTAATTGGTATGTATCTTAGTGAACCCCTTTGAGCCTGTGATCATGTTTCTTTGGCAACCACATTACAAGACTTACCCATCTGTTTGAATTGACCATCTATTTGAACGTTGTACCTCTCATAAGCACTTGAAATTGTTATGAATTATGTAAAAGTTGGAGTGTGGGGTGATTGGTTTGGATTTTGAGTGGAACTATTGAAATAAGGAGAAAGATGCATTGTTTATAAAATAAGTGACAACCACTTGAATTGAAAAAGAAAAGGAAAAAAATAATAATTGTATGGTTGTGAAAAATTCTTTGATAGTCGTAACTCTTGATGTAATTGTGTTTAAAGAAGTAGGGAGTTAATATATATTGATGTGAAGGTGGAATTTATGGTATGACATAAGTGTGGAGTTTTGAAAGGTAAATTATATGTATTAAAGTGCTTAGGGAGGTGTAGTCACTCTTATATGCAAATTGTATCCTACCCATCCTGTAGCCTACATTACAACCAATCAAAGTCCTCCTTGATCCTTGGCTGAATGAGCTCAATTAGTAGAGTAGTACACTACGGGCAAGCCTATGGTGCATCTTTTGTGGCATATGAATGTTGTTTTTGAGAGTTAGTGAATTCTTTCTATCTTGTTCCTAATTGTTCTTAATTTCTATTGTGTATGGAACTACTCTCGGTTGTTGTGTGAGGGCACTTAATTCATGAAGCAAAGGTAATGTCATTGACCTCTATGTTAGAGTAAGGGAGCGGGTTATAAATAGTGTGTGGTGCTTGTGAGTAAAATCTTGAGGCTAGGATGTTACACTATTGTGCTTAGTCGATTTTAAATATTCTTGGTATGATGAGTTATGAGAGTTGTTTAAAAAGGTCGTGTCGTTATAAAGTGTAGTTTGATTGCTCGAGAACGAGCAATGGTTTAAGTGTGGGGTGTTGATGGTAGGCTATAATATCGTGTTTTAGTCACCTATTGAACTCTAATTTACTGCACTTCAATTGAGTTTGAGCTTTAATCGCTAGTGTTTTGCACTAATTGTGTGTTTTATGCCTTGTAGGAGTGATTCCAAGCTATGTAGATGTTTTGGAATGAATTCCAGCTATTCTGGAGCTTTGAAGTCTGAGTAAAAGCCCAAGGATTAAGTTGGAGTCGTGTTCGGGGATCACCCAAGAGGTCACCCAAGTGCGGGAACGTGCACTGGGCGCGCAAGTAGAGAAGTACACTATCCAAAGTGCATGGCCATATGCGCGAGCACACCTCCAGGTGCGCGGCCGCGCACGTCCAATTCCGGAATTGTCCTATTTCGCGTAGGAAAAGGTGTGTTCGTTTGGGCCCGACCATAATTGGTATATAT